>JBBMKA010057808.1:0-18034 GCA_037833695.1 Sechiopsis laciniata
TGGTCGAGAGCATTGGAATGCTATTAAAAGGATCCTTAGATACATTAAAGGATCAATAGATGTTGCATTATGTTATGAAGGATCAGACTTTATTATCAGAGGATATGCTGACTCAGATTATGCAGATGATCTTGATAAAACCAAATCCACCACCGAATATGTGTTCACTCTTGCTAGCGGAGCTGTAAGCTGGGTTTTAAAACTCCAATCGGTTGTGGCTACATCAACAACGAAAGCAGAGTATGTTGCTGCTACACAAGCTAGCAAAGAGGCAATATGGTTAAAAATGTTAATGGATGAACTTGAGCACAAACAGAAGAATATTTCTCTGTTTTGTGACAGTCAGAGTGCCTTATATCTTGCAAGGAATCCAGCTTTCCATTCCAAGTCAAAACATATTCGAGTGCAGTACCACTTCGTTCGTGAGAAAGTGGAGGAAGGAACTGTGGATATGCAGAAAATTCATACAAAAGAAAACCTAGCAGATTATCTGACCAAGGCAGTCAATGCTGACAAGTTTGACTAGTGTCGATCCTCAAATGGCCTAGCAGAAACATAAGCAACAAGGAGATGGCAAGGAAGAAAGAGCGGTGTAGAGGTTTTTTTATGGATCAATCAAATCTCCAAGTGGGAGATTGTTAAACATTATGGCCCAACAAAAAGGAATTTAAGCCCAAAGAAAACTCTAAAATCCACTCAATTATCCTAAATGGTCAAGGAAATTATAGAACTTATTTTGTCAAGAAATATCTACTCATTCTTATCCAAAGTAAAGTTGTGGCAAAATCATAGCCACATGATTTACTTGATCGATCACCAAGGAAAAATGTGGACGATTGGATCATACTTGGAGCCCAAGTTTATGAGTAGTATAAATAGGTGATGCCATTAGTTGGCAAACCATCCGAAATCATCCAAGACTTCCCACATCTAAAGTGAGGTTGTGAGATAAAAAAATAGATAGTGTTTTCTCCTTGTAAGAAAGCTTGTTGTTTCTTTGTAGAGAGAAAGTTTGTAACTCCTATTTTTGTAATAAAGTTCTTCTATTCTTGCCCGTGGTTTTTACCCTAATTTGTTTAGGGGTTTTCCACGTAAAATCTTTGTGTCGTTCTTTCTCTTCATTATTATTGTAATTTTCAATCTCTTTTAGCTGCGACTATGCTCTATTCGATTTAAACAATCATAACACTTTGCACATAATATTTTAAAATAAGGTTTAGGTTAAATTCAGTTTCTATTAAAATTAGCTTCAAACTTATTATCGACATTAATTTACATGGATTAAGACGTTTGAAAGTACAATGACTGATATAAATTAAACTTTGATCAAAATAATATTTTAATCAATAATAATGTAAGTGAGGAACAATTTAATAAGTAAATAGTATTTATTCGATTGATGAATATTACATAATTAAATACATTTTTAAATTAGAAAATTTTAATATTATTCAAATAAATTAGATGCTTAAAAAAATTATAGAACAAAATAATTAAAGAGACAAAGTGACAAATATTAATGAGCTGAGAGATTATGTATAAATGAAACACATATTTTATCATACAATTATCTACATAAATAACATGTTTTTAAAAAAATCCACATACAATTCTTCTCCTAAAATTCACATCCAAACGAACTAGCTAGTGTTGCAACTTATTTGCATAAATCAACATTTAAATAAGTTATTACAAAATTCAAATTTATAATTACTCAAAATAACATATCATTCTAATCGCTCAAAATAATTCATCAAAAAGCTACTCATCCAAACCCATATAATACCAAAACAAAATTACTATAAAAAAGTATTAATGATCATAATTGTTTCTATTTGATATTTTTGTACTTATAAGATGGATTATTATTGTATATATTTATGGTACAAATTACAATTGAGTCATATGATTCATAAAATGGAAATGAATAGCAACAATGATTATATGAGTATTATTGTTCACAATCTGGATAATCATTATGTAAAGTCCAAAACATTGAATGAGTTATAAATAAGTAGGGTATAAGTTGGGTTGAATTAAGAATAAATTTTGAACCAATAAAAATATTGGGTTAATTACTTTTCTAACTCAATCTAATTCTAAATTTTTGGGTTGAGTTGGATTCATCGAGTCATACAAAAATATGTAATTTTATTTTCTAAAAAAAATTAAAAGTGAAATATTAACGGCTAGGCTCGAACTTATTTTTGTTAAAAAATTTTATAAATAAAACTATCAAGTGCCTGACTAGAACTTGTGATGTATATAAAACAAGTTGGACACAACCATCTCACCACTTTGGCTGTTTCTATATTAATTGATCCAATATACTATATATTTGGGTTGAACCTAAACAGAAGTACACCCACCCAAGCCCGAAATTAAAATTTTGCTTCTCTATTCTGAATCCAACCTAAATTTAGGAAGAAAAAAAAAGAAGTCAATCCAACTCAACTTTTAAAATTTGGGTTGGGTTGAGTTGGGCAGCGGAGGTTTGTCAATTTTGTTGTACACCCTTAATAATAACACACTCATACTATTTTATTATTAGAGCCTTAAATATCTGCTTAAAGAGTTGAGTTATATTTGATAACTTACAAACATACAGGAGAAATTTATATTTTAAAAATAATGATACCTTCAAATATTATTGTATAGAAGTTTCTTGATTTACCGTCTTTTGCTTTGTCTTCGCCGAGTCGTGGACCGAGATTAAGATGTTAGAGCTTATTGTTCTTTCATTTTTTTCATCTTTAAGGAGGTATTTGAATGACAAATTGTAAAGAGTTCAGTAGAGAAATTATAATAAGAGCTCGTTTGAATGTGTTTATTTTTAGAGGGATTATAATAGAGTTCATTTGGACGTTTGTAGTGGAGTTGTTAGAGAGTTTTGTTATTTATGAATGATTTGATATGAGTTTTTTTTAATAAAAATAAATAAATTTATTTATTTATTATTTCAAATCTCAAATATTATATTTATGTTCATAACTTTCTTAACAAATATTATTTCATTATTTTTCTTTTTAATCTAGTATTCACCATAATTTTTTTTTTTTTTTTTATGATCTGAATTTTATTTAAAATTTTAAATAATCACATAAAAAGTTTACAAATTAAATAGTTTGATGATATTTAGTAGATTAATGATAGTTAATGATATTATGTTAAATGAATACAAATAAATAAAAGTTTAGAAATAAAATAAAATGAACTATAAAATTACCATTAATTTCAAAGTACGAAACATATTTTAAAAACATGATATCATGTGATGGACAATAAATTTCAATTAATTAACTCAAACTTAATGATATCAAGTATACGAAAAATTGTAATAAAATGTTTAAACAAAAAAAAAATTGATTAGGATACTATATTAAATTAAAAAAATTATTTCAGAAATATGAAATTGAATATAAAGTTATAGTTGATTTTTAATTTTCAAAAAATACTTTATTAGGTAAACGAAAATAATTTTTAATTAATTAGCTGAAAAAAAATATTAGATAGATAAAAAATATAAATAAAATGATAAACAAAATATAAAATTAATTATAAAAATATTACTGCTTTAAAATTACAAAACATATCTAAAAATAAAGATGGTGATTAAAAAAAAAAACAAGAAAAAAAACAAAATTTTCGTTATAATACTTTATTTAGATTGTGAATTTTACTTTATATTTTAAAGAATTACTTAAAAATTTTGTAAAATAAGATGATAACTAGTGAATTAATAATGAATCGTTCATATTATGTTAGATGAATATAAATAAAAAAAAAGTTTGGAATATAAAAAAATGAATATAAAATTATTGTTAATTTCAAATTATAAAACATATTTTGAAAATAGTAACATTATGCAAATAAGAAAAAAAATTAATTAATTACTTCAAACTTAATGAGATGTATAAATATTAATTAAATTTTTAAACAAAAAATAAAATTGATTATGAAACTATAATTAATTTTAAATAATAAAATATAGTTCTAAAATACGAAATTGGTTATAAAATTATTGTTAATTTTAAATCCAAACAACATGTTTAAACAAAAAAAAAAATTGATTAGGAAACTATATTAAATTAAAAAAATTATTTCAGAAATATGAAATTGAATATAAAGTTCTAGTTGATTTTTAAATTTCAAAATATACTTTATTAGGTAAACGAAAATAATTTTTAATTAATTAGTTGAAAAAAAATATTAGATAGATAAAAAAATATAAATAAAATGATAAACAAAATATAAAATTAATTATAAAAATATTACTGCTTTAAAATTACAAAACATATCTAAAAATAAAGATGGTGATTAAAAAAAAAAACAAGAAAAAAAACAAAATTTTCGTTATAATACTTTATTTAGATTGTGAATTTTACTTTATATTTTAAAGAATTACTTAAAAATTTTGTAAAATAAGATGATAACTAGTGAATTAATAATGAATCGTTCATATTATGTTAGATGAATATAAATAAAAAAAAAGTTTGGAATATAAAAAAATGAATATAAAATTATTGTTAATTTCAAATTATAAAACATATTTTGAAAATAGTAACATTATGCAAATAAGAAAAAAAATTAATTAATTACTTCAAACTTAATGAGATGTATAAATATTAATTAAATTTTTAAACAAAAAATAAAATTGATTATGAAACTATAATTAATTTTAAATAATAAAATATAGTTCTAAAATACGAAATTGGTTATAAAATTATTGTTAATTTTAAATCCAAAAAACATTTTTTTACAATATTATATCATAAAGACAAATAATTTTCAACTATTTAATTAAAAAAATATTTCAAAAAATAAATAAAATATGAAATTTATTATAAAAATACTACTAATTTAAAATTACAAAACATATTTAATTATAAAATGTTGAAAAGTTGAATTAAAAAAAAATTGTTATTTTAAACTCTAATTTTGTTTGGAGGGTTAAAATGAGGGTCTAAAATAATAACTAGGAATTATTTTAACCCCAGCAAACAAACACCTCCTAAGTCCTAATGAGTATTGTTGTAAATTTTGTTTCGTTTCTTAATGAAGCGTTTTGATTAAAAAAAATCTAAATTTTCGAACTCTCACCATATAATTATCAAACTAAAATAGTTATATTAAAAAAAAATAAATGAATTAGTTACTACAAATCATGAATAATTAATCAACAATAGCATAATAGCATAGTTGTCGTGGCATAATGTGTGACTTAGTAATTAAAAGGTTATTGATTCAAATTTTTCACTCGAAATGTTGTTGAATTGAAACAAAATATCACAAGTAATAAGAATATGATAAAAAAAAAAAAATAGTTCAAATTGGGGAGGGTGACCAAAACCTTACCTATAATATACTATTGAACGTGTATGATTGGATAGCGGAAGCAACCAAACGATTTCATTCTCAAAATTTTTTGAATTATGTTCTAACAACGATTGTCAACGTAAAATAGATGGATAGGTACTTTAACGACGAACAAGTTTAATCTTTGTTTGGATTTCTTCATCTTCGCTCGATCGAGTGTTGTAGAGTTGGTGATGAGATGTTGCAGCTATTATAAATGCAGACAGTGATTGGAGAAGCTTCGTCGAATTGTTGTAGAGGCAATGAATGGCAACGTCAATTGTAAAGTGTTGATCGGAGAAGAACTTGAAGTTGTGATGAATAACAAATATGACATTATAGCCATTCAAAAAAATATATGTTATTAATTAAATTTAAGAGGGTGTTTGTTTGTCAAATTTAGGGCAAGTTTGGAAAGGGAGGATGGATTGGGAAGGGATGGAATATTACCTAATTATATGTTTGGGGAGGGAGAAAGAGAGAAGGAGGAAGGGATGGGATGGGATGGAAAGGGTTGGGAAGGTCTTTTTCTTTTTTATTATTTTTTTAATCTTTAATTTAATTTAACATGTTTATTTTTAATATTTTAATAATTACATTTTTATTGTAGTATTTAATTATTTAATCAATTTTTAATAATTTTCATTAATGTTTTAATTTTCTTCATTTTTTTTTCACTCGAACCTGAATAATCTCTTAAATTAAGAATTACAATTAATATCATCGACCAACTCATCCATCTAACTCAGATGACTATTTTATACATTATATTTTATTTATTTGTATCTCTTTTCTTTAAAATATATCATTTACCATTTATTTCTTTGATATATCATGTTATTTAATCAATATTTGTAATCATTTATGGATTTGTATTTTAGGGGAAAAAATGTATTTTAATCTTTTACAACTTCAATTTAAATGATATTGTTTTTTTTTTTTTTTTTTTTTTTTTTTTTGAGTATAAAATGATATTGTGTTGAAAATTGAGATTAAAGATTAAGTCTCATAATCATAAGTTATTGAATTATATTTAGTTATTATACATTATATTTATATTTTTCTTTTAAAATACAATAATTATCATTTTTTTAAACATACAATTTCTTAAAATAATATTTACAATTATTTATACATTTGATTTTTTTGACAATAAATTTGTGAGAGACTTTATTATGCATCAAATTTAAGAATCAAGATATTATTCATCAAATTTTCTTAATGCCTACTTTTTAAAAAAAACAAAATAATGCATACTTTAAAAAAAAAACAAAATGCATACATTCTTTTAAAACATTATTTTCGAGATAATCTGAATACATATTTATATAATTTATTTTGGTGGAATACAATAATTTTAAATCAATTAAGTATATTTATATAACTAAATTAACTATGTTTTTTATTGTATTTTTTTTTTTTTAAATATCACTACTAAATAATGAATAAATATCACTACATTCTTTAAAAATATATTTTAGAATAATATTTCATCAATAAATAAAAAAAATATATTCAATTATGACTATTATATTAAAAAACTACTAAATATCTATCTCTCTCTATATATATATAAACTGTAACTCCTCTCTTCCCATCGCACAAAACATAAATTTATTATCACTTCTCTTTCCTTTCCTTCCCACCTAACTTACTCACACTTCTCAACATGCCCTTAAGGAAGATTTAGATTGAATATTTACTAATTACTTCTCGAAAAACTACATTCAAACGAGCTATTATAATTATTCAAAACAATCTTACATTTCTAACCACTTAAAATAACTTCTCATTTCTAACTACTCAGAATAACTATTCATTTTTAACAACTCATTTCTAATAATTTATTTATAACTACTCAAAATATCTTCATTTTTAAGCACTTATTTATAATCATTCATTTTTAAGTACTCAAAATAACTCCCATTTCAAATTTACATACAAACAAATTATTATCTCTACAAAAAATCTCATTCAAACGAGTTATTGGCTACAAACACGTTATAAATAAATAAACATTTTAACTAAATTTTTTAAACTTGAACATTTTTATAAATACAATTTAAAAGTGACCAAATTTAAAAAATAATTACTAATCTATTCGGAAAAAGGAAATATTAGCAATTTTTTTAAAAAAAATTTAATTCAATAAATCTTTTTAATGTTAAAAGACAGCAATACCCTCATAACATAATTAATACATTTTAATAAATAAAAAATAAAAAAAGGTAAATCAGAGTTCACGGCATGAGTTTATTTACAAAAATACTTTTCAACTGTATCCTATAATACTGCATTATTATTCACACCAATACACTTGTGTAAAATACGCCAAAAGGAAAATGGTGAGGGTATTTTTGGTATTAAGACAAATTATTATTAAATAAATAGATTTGCAGTTAGTTACATTTTTGGGTAGATTGGCTATTACTTTGTTCAAGCAGCATTTTCCAATACAATTTCCCTGTGGTCTATGAAGTTGGGCCGAAATCAAGCCCAGTGAGTGAATCTTCGGCCCACAAGAAAGAGAGAAAGAAAGAAACAAACAAATGGTGGCCGATTCTGACTTCCCCTCGCATCACAGACCTCCGCCAAGTCCTCGTCTTTCATTCGCATCCATTTGCGGCAGCTTTCGGAACGACGATTTCTCCATCTACCCCGTCGCTTGGATCTGAAACCTCCAAAATCACGTAAGCTTCAATCCATTATTCTATTTCTTCTTTAGGGTTAAGATTTCACGGATTATTCTCTGATTCTCTTGTTATTCTGCTTCGTGAATCTTGTTGTGTTTGATGTATTTATGCTTCAAATGATTTTCCATTCTTCGTTTTCCTTAGCTTATGTTTGTTTTCGGTTTCTTGAGCGTTTTCGGGGATTTAGATTCATATATTGTTTCCCCTATTTGATTGCATACGCTATAGCCATAATTTAATCATTCAATCATCATTTAATCGTTTAAACGTGAAAACGTTGAGGACTTACGGGAAAAAGAGAAAATTTGAGGGACTCAGTTAAGTGTTTATTTCGTGTAATTTTCATTTTGCTTCCTATTTTGTGAAAATGGGAAAAATTATATCGTTCTTCTGCAGCTGAAACTGAGAGTGCTTGGTTTTGAGTTTCCTGGCTCATTATCAAAGGTGTGATTTATTAAATTGGTGAATCAGATGACAATATGCGTGTAAGAATGGAGATGGATATTGCCCTTCCTTTCCTAATTATAAGTGGATAAACGAAACATGCATCAAGTTTCAGTCTGGGCTAGTGTTGATGAAGATGCGTTGGAGAATTTAGATATGATTTAAGATCATCATGTTATATTGTATGGGTTTTGATATTTGCTATAGTTCATGAATGCTTGAAATTTCCAGAAGTTCCAAGTGACATTCTGTTTTATTTTTAAGTCCCACGTTGAGTGATTTTCTCAATTGTTTGTTTGTACCATTTGTTGACTGATTTCTGTTTTAACCGTGAAAATAAAGAATTGTGCCAGGAATATCCATTTTATCCATGGGTCTTCTGTGACCAATGAGTAGTGGGTTGGGTCATGATCTTCAGTGTTGGCTAGAATTTGGAAACTAAGTCATCTGACTGATGGGGATTCCAATGTTTTGTGATAGCCGGGGATTGAGTATTTATATTCTTTTGATTTCTGGACATGTATTAATTTTCTAGCAGTTAAGCAATGTAACGTGCTTTTAGAATTTTATTGTTGGATACCTTTTGTACATATTGTTTGTGTCCATGCTTTAGAATTGATAGGTGAGATAGTTTTTTTTTTTTGATAAGAAACGAAAACATTTTCATTGATAAGATGAAAGTGTTTCAAGATTTTGGGCCAGGTTCTGAGCCATTTTTTACAATGAGATAACACGGTAAATAATCAGGAAGCTGAAACATTCAACTTGAATCCTAAGAAAAAGGTTGTACATTCGAAGGTCACATCGTTAGCTACACATCCGAGAGGCAGAACTCACATATGGAGGAACCATTGGATCTGACACAGAAGGAAGGGGGAGATGGAGACGCATCCCAATGCGGCGCTAGATGGTGGAGATAGTGAAGAAGACCCACTACTTATCTGGACTATGAGCTACACGGGCTGTGAGAGGGGAATCCCATGCAAAGCCAGATGAAGTAGGGTGGGTCACACAAGCAATGGAAGGAGGGAGTCTTCCATCAGCCGACAAGATGGTATAGAGATAAGAAACTCGCAAGGAAGCAAAGCATCATTTTGATGAACTCTCATGCTTTCCCGCCCGTATGTCAATGGTCAACGATAATAGCCAACATCGATGTTGAGGAGATTCATCTTGTTGAAACACTATTCAATCCAATAACCAGGTTATATTAGCCGGTCCCATGGTTTTCACCATATACAAAGGCATACAACATTGGCCATCCCCAAGGTTGGGGGGCGATAAATTGCGTCCAGTAGAAGAAGGTTTAATCATTGCCAAAAAAAAAAAAAAACCACGACCCAAATACCTAAGACCCGACTCAATAACCAAGATCCGACCTTGACCTGATTCCCAACCCAAAAACCCGACCTGTAACCCAGCACAAAAAAACCCAAATCGGACCAATCTAGTTCACCCTGAATCGGACCGATTCAATTTCAAAATTAGGGTAGAGAAAAACCTCCTTCTTCACAGATCTCACCTCCTACATCAAGCCGCCGCCGTCGAGGTTGAATGGAGAATCACGCTTCTGGAGGAGTTGACGAGGAGTTGCGCCGGTGAGCGAGCGCCGCCAAAAACAATTTCTCATGGTCGGTGAAACTCTGGCAACCACCGATGGAAGATGGTGAAAATCGCCCCTCTTGCCAGTTAACAGAGAAAGAAGATGAAGGGATTTGAGGAGAGACCAACCTGATTTATGGAGAGAAATAGTGTTTGATTCCATTGCAAGAGTGAGTAATGGAGGTGGATTAGGTCAGCACCGTCTCTAGTGGGATGTTCTAGTCGGGTTCCTCCTCCGGCGCCGGAGGGGGAGGATAATAGGGTTTGGGTTTTGTTTGTAGAAAGATTTTCTAGAGAGAGGTTTTCTGATGTCTTTTATGAAATCCATAGGTGAGGTAGTCTATAGAGTCCTTTGATTTCATGTTTGTTGTAAAGAAGAAATGAATGAGACATGTAAGGGAAATACGCTGCACTCATTGACTTATTACTGTGTGTGTGTGTGGGGGAAAAAAAGAACCTTGCTTCGAGTTTGACGCTCCGCACCTTTATTGTAGATTCCTTATTAACCCTCTCTGTCTCGTGCTTTGGTCCTTTCTGCCTCTTGCTTTTCTTTGCTTTGCTTCGTTTCTTTATATATATCCTTTGAATTTTATTTTTTGAGATTACAATAATTGGGGGTGGGGGGATTCGAACCGAAGACCTCTTGGTCTTTGGGTATACACTAATGCCCATGAGCAACTGCTCTTATTGGCATATATATCCTTTGAATTACTCAACTATATCCTATGAATTTGATTTGCACTGGAAACATACACTTGCGAAATCGCCAGAATGGATTTAGAGTTGGAAGATGTAGGCAGCAGGTTTTATGGAAATTTTATGAAAATTTTATTTGAATTATTATACAGGATGACTGAAGTAGAACAACCATTTAGGGCACGTGAGAAACTTGTTGAAAGGCAAAAATATTTCCAGAGCATCCACAAGCACACGTATCTTAAAGGGCCAATGGATAAGGTCACCTCTGTTGCCATTCCAATTGCTTTGGCAGCTTCATCCTTGTATCTCATAGTAAGTCTTCTTCTCTCTCTAGTGCTTGTCAAAAATTTATTTTGAATTTTGAAGAACGTGAAATTAGTTGTCTAGCATTGGATGTAATGTGGGTCTTACTCCTGTTTTCATGCAGGGACGAGGAATTTATAACATGTCACATGGCATTGGAAAGAAAGAATGAGGTCACAGTCTCTCTGTATTGAAATGTCAAAGAGTTTGATGCTCTGGTCCCATGTTAATTTTGTTATTTCAAGTAATCTTTGTCTAATAATTGCTTAGTTGCAGACTCTCGTTGGCTACCAATTGATTTGAATATCATTATCATCAGATGACTCCTTCGTGTTGTGTGTAATGGAATAGTTTTCCCAATTTCTGAAATGGTCTGGCTTGCAGTTTGCTTTCCTGATTATCTGATTCTTAATTTGCAAAATTAGATTATGCAAGTTATCTGTTCAATCTATAGTGGTTTCTGAAATGGTAGCGCAAGTAGAAAGTGACTAACATATTTAGAATAGTGGTTTCTTTGTTCTTTATATAGCAGATCAAATGTTATTTAAAGCGATAGGTTCTAGGTAACTAGAAGTCACATAAGAACAAGATTACTCCAAGTGAAAGGTTATGAAAACTTAGGTCCGATTGATAACCATTTGGTTTTTTGTTTTTTGTTTTTGAAATTTAAAGCCTACAACAAGTCTCCTAATATATATTTTTCCTTACTTGTATATCTATCTTTCACTATATTTATAGAAACCAATTCAAAATTTGAAAAAAAAAAAAGTTCCTAAAAGTTTATTTTTATTTTTTAAAGTTAGTTAGCATTCATGAAAACATTTGTAGAAAAAGTGGAACACATTGTAAGAAATTTGAGTAAGAATAGGCTTAAATTTAAAAAATCAAAAACAAAAAATCAAATAGTTTAATTATTTCAAATAGTTGAGAATAATTAATAGTTGAGCTAAAAAAAAGTCTTGTTGTAACGATATAAACAGAATAATAAAAAAAACTTCAGGAATTGTTTGGGTTTGCAGGCTTAGTCTCATAAGGCATGTATATAATTTTTAAATTATTTAACCTAAGTGTATTAAAAGGGTATTGAATGAGAAATTTCACTTTAGTTTGGTTCAAGAATTAATTAAGACACTGGTTATTAAAAACACATATTTTTTATATCTAAAATTTTAAAATCATTTTTAGAATATTAAAAGAATTCTAAAAACGAAAAACAAAGAAGATTTCAATTTTTTTTTATTGGAAAAGATGTGGAAATATTCCAAAGAGGTGCCATTAATGGGGATTAAATCCACAACCTGCTCTATGCTAAACTCGACGAAAACCAGAAGGCTAACCTTTGTAATATGTTGATTGGTTCTAATCTTATAAATGTAATAGTTTAAAAATATTACTTTGGTCCTTTGTTAATAATTTTGTTTCTTTTCAATTTTGGTCAGTGTAAAAAAAAAAAAAAAAAAAAAAACCCAACGTCTTCCTTTGCACACATACAAAGCACTTGTACCCAGATCCACACTAACTGCATTATCACACCCAATTCGCTCTACATCTTTGTTTGCGAAGTGCAACAAATAACTTCAACATACTACAACAAGAATAATACCATTAACCGATGGTGTTAAATGTCGGCTAAGTGTCCATAAACCGTCGATATAGTTTTTGGCGATGCTTTTTTGATCGTTGAAAAGAATATAAATTTAGGGTATGTTTGGACTCCGTTTATGTAAATGGTCGGGTTGGTTATAATAACCAACCAGTGGTTACCTAAACCTGCATATCCATTTATTTAAACCTACGTGCCAGTTTATCTAAACTTTATATTTTTTATTAAATATTTTTATGTTGACTATAAATTTTCTTTAAAATTTTCTAATATATATATATATGTGATATTTTTTAACAAAATTAATTAATGATTGTTTGAAATAATAACTCATGAATTGTCTTAATTAATAGTATATAATTTTTATTTTTATTTTTTTATTACTGTTTATCATTTTTTTAATTAGTATATTTTGTTTATTTCAAATTGATTCACTACTTAAACATTAAGATTTTGGAAAAAGAATCTAAAAAAGAAACGATTTTGTGAAGAATAAAGAAAATAAAAGTTGAAATTTGTTTTCATGAGATCAATATTAACTTAATAAATTAATTTCTAATACATAACTACATCAATATATAAGTGAAATAGAATATGAAAAAAAATAATAATAAATGTCCCTATGGGATCGCGCAGTGATTGAAAACTTAGGTTTTGAGGGTATGCTCTCTTCAAAATCCTAGGTTGAAGACTTAAAAAATTATGTTCAATATTAATTATAAGTTTATTAAAAAAATTTATTAATTATTTGTTAACTTTTTTAATTTAAATTTAAGTAACTAAAAAAGATTGTGAAAAAAATTTCATAATTTTTCTTACAATAACCTGCACTCGAAATATCGTTTATCATAACTCTGCTTATAATAACCTGCAATTCAAATACTCTTTATTTTAACTCATCGTTTACCCTTCGTCTACAATTATATAATCGGTGCTCCAAATACACCCTTAAGTGCGTTTGGAGAGGTTATGCTAGAGTATACTATGTACGTTAGGTTGATGGTTTTGACACTAGGGGTCGTACATGTATAGACCGATGTTATAAATTCTTTGAGTGCTCTCTACTCTAGGTTGATGGTTCTTCGCAAAACTAATTCGTAATAAGAAGAGTAGATCATCTATTTTATAAATACTTTGATTGCTCCCTACTTTTTCTACAAGTATTTTTCTATCAATTTACATCAATAAATTATAATATTTCCCAAGAGTAAAAATAAAATATAAATTAAATTGGCCATAACTCAGCATTAATTGATATCAACTATTTTTCTTGCGTCATAAATTCAAATCTTCGCTTTTGCAGTTTGTTTTCAATAGTTCATCAATCGTCAATTGCTACATATTAGAATTCAGGTTATTTATGATTTATTGGTTCAGCAATATGTGGTATGAGATCCAAACATGTTACTGTTTTTTTTTTTGAAAAGTACATAGATTCGAACTTGAGACCAATATGGATTGAATTAAAATTTAGTTTTAACTTCTCGGTCCAAAACATATTACTTATTATTGGAGATTTTTTTTTTTTAAAAAAATATTCGTGACTGTCTAAGCCATCTTGCGTGCACCTCGTCTAATATCACGGAACATACTGTCTGATCCTACAACATTTGGATGCTAAGAAAATTTATAAGAAATTAGTTTTCTAGGTAATTGACCACCATGCATTGAACTTATTATCTTAATAAACACTTCAAACACCTCTTTGACCAATTAAGCTACTCCATAATAGTCTTGTTAGGGGAGAGTATATGTTTTATGTCAAGAAATTGTTAATTATAACTTTCAACAACTTTCTCAGTATAATATACTAGTTATACTAGTTCAACACTATTTAAGAATGGAAAATTCAACAATTTTTTTTTGATGTCGGAAAATTCAACGATTGAACTATACTCGAATTAAGATTTAAATTATGTTCTTAAAAAAAAAAAAAAAATTGTTTGATCTGATCCTCACATCATCAAAGTCCCACTTAAAATTAGTAGAAAATCTTAACGACTTTCTGGTGATTATATATATGTATATTTATTTATTTATTCATGTACTATAAATAAAATTTGAAAAGAATCATAATATATACAAAAAGATATGATATTATAGATTATAACTTATGACTTTCAACCGAAATACTCATGTATGAAAAAAAAAGATCTTAACTTAATTTTCATATCAAATATCATTATTTTTATAATAAAATAAGCTAAATATATTTATAAAAATTACTTGTCTATAAACTAAACCAAAAGCATACTTTTTTTGGTTTTGAGTTCTAACAAAAAACACATACTCAATTTCAAGTTTTATTTTTCTACGTCTTCAAGTATGTGTTTGAAATTCAACGAACTCATATTGAACAAAAACAAAAGTTTATTGTGAAAGTTAAAAAAAGTAATACAACAAAAATTATTTAAAAAGAAATAAAGCAAACTTAAACATAATGAGAAAACTCAAATATTTGTAAGAAAATATTAAGGAAAATTTTTTAAATTTCTTTTATGTGATTTAATAAAATAGTTGATACCGAAAATTGGATTTTGGAAACAATGGTAAATTTGTGATTTATCGAAAATACCTAAGTCAAATTCTGACATAAAAAAGTAGGAGAGTATATTTAGAAGAGTAAATACGTAAGAATACTTAAGAATGTAGAATCACTTACGTGTGACTAATTTTCTCTTTGGCTTTTTAATATGAGGTTTTCGTAATTGTTTCCCACCATTAACTCTCCACCTTGTAGTAGATTAAAACTAAGAACGTCTCAACTGTCACTCTCACTAAAGGAAGGTAATGTATGATAATCGCCTACATACACATCTTGTGGATTAGGGGGACAGTCGAAGCTTGACCTGACCTCTCAAGACCCCGAGCTGGATTTTGATCGACCCATGAGGGACCCAAGTCAAGTTATGTTTGACCCATACAAAATCTAAATTGGGTGATACTCAACCCTTAATATAACAACAAAATCATAAGTTTTATGAAAATAGTGACAAAAATCAATTATGTAAAATTATTGTGACTAAAGTAAAATAAATCACTATAGAAAGTAAAATGACATTTTAATTCGTAGATTTATTCAACTTGCATAGAAAGAAGAAGTAAAAAAGGAAAACAAAAATATTAATCAAAAGAAAAGAAATAAAGAAACTATAAACTTAAATTTTTAACAAATAAATCTTTTAAATTGAATGATTAATCATTTAAATTTGATAAACTATCGTGGAGTGACTTAAGTGGTCAAATAGGACTTGAAGTGCATAGAATGATGAGTTCAATTCATGGTAGCCACTTATCTAGGAATTAGTTTTCTACAACTTTCTTAACATCCAAATATTTTATGTTCAGGCGATATGTCTCATGATATGCATTCGTTGCACGAAAGTTGACCCGAATAGTCACGGATATAAAAGAAATCATATAAATTTGAGAGAAGTCAATTGTCAATTTGTATATAATGAGAATAAAATGGTCATTTGCAAAGGTATCTTTTATCTTTCCTCCACCTTTACTTTATGCCCATAGAAACACACCCAAATCAGTCACCACTTTGTTTTGTATATGAAAAGGGAAAATACAAACACACCAACAACCACAATTTATCCACATTTGCAAAATCAAGCAGACATAAAGCTAAGGCTATACATGTTCTTTGAGTAGACATTGCCTCGTTTATAGCTAAGGCTATAAATAAGCAGACATTTTATTTATCCTTCTTTTTATAGGCTAGCTACCGTTGGAAGTTGGCTTTTGCGTAGGCTCTAAACATCACCTTTTTCATACAATCCGACTTTTATTTCCCCAATCCTCTGTTGGGTTTATCCACTTGTGGAGGCCCATCAAATGAAAGCCCATTAGGGCTGATTTATTTAAAGTGATTTTTTTTCACTTTGAAATTCTACTGTGAGCAGCAGAGAAAAGAAAAAGACGGCATTGAGGAGAGAAAAAAGAGTTTCATGCAGTTTCGGTGTTTCAGAGTTTTCGACGTAACCAACCGTCGGATCGAGCTAAAATTTTGACAACGTATTCTTAACACAAGGGTATTCAATCTGAACGGTGAGATCGAGTTTTAGAGGGTTCTACATCTAGATTCAAGTGGCGATTCGGTTCCACAATTTGTGAGATTTTTCTATTTGTTTCTCTTTGGTTTAGTGTCGTTTGTTGCCGAGATTAATTATCTTGAGTTATTATCTGTTGTATACCTCTAGTTGTGACTAGGGAGAACTCATTGTAACCCATTATTGATTATAGTGGAGATTTTTGACTTCGGTCCGTGGTTTTTTTAGTCCTCGTCTTGAAGAGGTTTTTCCACGTTAAAATCGTTATGTGTTGTGCTTAATATTTTTACCATATTTATGCTCGCTGTTTTTCATTAGGAACACAAGAGGGAAATAATTGATCCTATTAGTATAGTGTTTATTCCCAACAAGTGGTATCAGAGCTCTGTGGTTAAGTTTAATTAGAGGCCTTGTGTTAAATATGGAAAATAGTCATAGTGGTGGTAGAATGATCCTTTTGAATGGATCAAATTATCAAGTGTGGAAAAGAAAAATGGAAGATATTTGATATGTGAATGATTTATATCTTCCTGTATTTTCACTTGAGAAGCCAGATGATAAAACCGATTTAGAATGAGAAATATGCCATAAAAAAGTATGTGGCATGATTAGAATTTGGGTAGAAGAAAATATTCTAAATCATATTGGTGAAGATAACCATGCTCGGACTATGTGGAACAAGCTTGAGTCTTTGTATGCCCCGAAAATTGGTAATAGTAAATTATTTCTGATTAAGCAAATGATGGCTTTAAAGTATCAAGAAGGAACGTCTATGTTAGATCACTTGAATACATTCCAAGGTATTATTAATCAGTTAGCTGGAATGAGTATCAAGTTTGATGAGGAGTTACATGAGTTATGGCTTTTTGGTTCGTAACCGGATTCATGGGAGACATTTAGAACTTCTTTGTCGAACTCAGCCCTAAATGGTGTACTAAGTATAGACTTAGTAAAAAGTAGTATATGTAACGAAGAGATGAGAAGAAAGTCACAGGGTTCTTCTTCACAATCTGATGTTCTTATTACTAAATGAAAGGGGAGGAGTACAAGCAAAGATGTGAAAAGCAGAGACAGAATCAAGAGCAAGAGTGGCCAGTTTTCTAATTTTAAATGTTTTCATTGTGGCTTAAAAGGTCATATAAAGAAGCATTGCAGAAAACTGAAGAGAGAAAATAAAGCTGATAAAGGTAAAAAAAAGGCGACTGATGACGATGCAGATAGAATTACTGCAGCCACTGAAGAATTCTTTGTTTTATTCGACGGTGATAGTGTAAACC
>JBBMKA010057829.1:0-18032 GCA_037833695.1 Sechiopsis laciniata
AAAGGACAAGGGACAAGGAACTAGCCTGCACACAAAAGCATGATGACAAGGGGCAACTAGGGCATGCGGCCATGGGCGACAAGCCTTGGACAAGCATCCTCGAGGAGTCGCGGCATGCGGCCATGGACGGCCATGGGCAACAAGCCCTGGATAAGCATGACCGTGACACGGAGCAATGACCGAAAACTACAACTATCAGTAGAAGAAGAGATTTTTGCATAACGTCAGGAATTATTTCTAGGATGAGCCGTACTTGTATAGGCAATGTGCAAAAAATGTGATTCGGCGATGTGCGACAGAAGAAGAAGCGAAAGCTATCCTCGCTGAATGGCACACCGCAGCATATGTAGGCCAATTTGGTGGAGCGAAGACAGCTGTGAAAGTGTTTCAATCGGGGTATTATTGGTCGACCATTTTCAGAGATTCCTATGATTTCACGAAGCAGTGCGATAGATGCCAGAGATTGGGAAATATAAGCAGAAAATATGAGATGCCTCTGAAATATATCTTAAAAGTTGAATTATTCGATGTATGGGAGATCGACTTTATGGGGCCATTCCCAAACTCCAATGGAAATTAGTATATCGTAGTCGCTATTGACTATGTGTCAAAATCGGTTGAAACCATCGCATGTGCGAAGAATGACGCCAAAACGGTTATCAAGTTTTTACAGAAACATGTCTTCACACGCTTCGGAACACCACGAACACTAATCAGCGATGAAGGTACGCATTTTATTAACAGGGCTTTGGAATCTGTTTTTCAGAGATATAACGTGTGCAATAAAGTTGCCACAACGTATCATCCTCAAACAAATGGCCAAGTGGAAATATCAAACTGCGAGATCAGGACGATTCTTGAGAAGGTGGTGAGCCCAAACCGAAAGGATTGGGTGAACAAGTTGGATGATGCTCTCTGGGCATATAGAATTGCGTTTAAGACTTCGCTGGGCATGTCACCGTTTTTGCTTGTTTTTGGAAAGGCATGCCATTTACCGTTTGAACTCGAGCACAAGGCATATTGGGCAATCAAGGAGCTGAACCTCAGTTCGCAGGAAATTTTGCCAACGCGAAAATTTGCAACTGCTAGAGTTGGAAGAGTTCCACTTATTTTCATATGAGAATGTGAAATTATACAAGGAGAAAATGAAAAAATGGCATGACAAAGGAATTAAGCCAAAAGAATTTGAAGTAGGTCAGAAGGTTCTACTTTATAATTTGCGGTTCAGACTCTTCCTAGGAAAGCTGAAGTCATGGTGGTCAAGGCCATTCCAAATAGTCCAAGTACATCCCCACGGGGCGATCTTACTAAAGAATGATGCCGATGATTCCAAATTTCTCGTGAATCGTCACAGGCTTAAACATTATTATGGTAAAGCCATCACGAACGTGAGCTTCGCCCCATTATTAGAAGATTAAGTTGGACCAAACTGGCTGTAGTGGCAGATTTTTCTTTCTCAAGTTAATTAAGCAGTTCATCTCCAGGCCAGGTAAGTACTAGAAACCCTATACATATTTTATTACTAAGTTTATGTTGTTGTTGTTAAATTTCAATTGTGAGGATAGAGTAGGGTTGTAGCGAAGTGCATTGTCAACAAGTGAAGTTTGTGGCAAGTTAAAATTTGTATTTTGGGGAAGCTCGCTCAGCGAAGAGTTGGGATTGGGTGCGGCACAAGGTGTCGTTTTGCATGGACTACAGCTAGCATCCATATTTCGACGCGCGTAAAAGTTCAAATCTCGAGAACCACGTGGCAGTCTAACGTTCAATCTAACGGTCAAAATCTCACCGTGCGTCGTCATGTATCTCGCTTATCGAGGCATTTATGGCTGCGGAGCAAATAGGCTTATAAATACATTTCTCCCATTTCATTTTTCTCTTTTCACGCTTCGAAAAATCTCCAGAGCTCTCGAATTCCCTAACTTTCGCCAAGCTTCACCAAGTTTTACCTCCCTTAACACAATTTTCAAAAAAAAAAAAAAAATTCCAAATGGCTTCCAGAATTCCCATCACTTCTGTCTCATCCAAGAAGTCTGCCAAGCAAGAAAAAGTGAGCGTGCTCACAGCTACGAAGTAATGCATGAGCGTGCTGAGTGAAGCACAGGCCAATACCGCAGCGTCTGAAACTCTTTCTGTGGGAGTCCGGTGAAAAATTGTTCTAAAAAAGTCAACGAAGCTGGTGGACAAAACGACAGTTATGCCCTCTGTGGAAAAGGGAATAAGGTTGCAGGACGAGGGTGGCTCAGTGAAGAAACCAGTCGAGCCTGCTGTGGCGAAGGCTGTTGAGACCGAAGATTCTGCCCAGGAAGCATTACGCAAGTGAATGGCAGAACTGGAGGCTGAGTTGGAACGGTCGAGGGCCAAGAATAAGCGAATGTTAGAGAAAAAGGAGAAGAAGGAAAGAAAGAAAAAGGAGAAGGAAGAGAAGAAAGAGGAAGATGCTGCTGCAAAGTGGCAGCGAAAGGCAGAGCAAAGTTCTGCCAAGGTGCGAGAAACTCCTCAAGCTTCTATGGCCTAGGGAAATTTCACAGTAGTGGTCGAGCCGAGCGAAGAGAAGCAGCTCACCGGCAAGACCCTGTTGAGCTAGCTCTACGAGCAAGATGCGGTCGACTCCGCAGAGGAACTTGAGGCGAATGATGCATAGCTGGTACTTTGCTAGGATGATGCATAGCTGGTACTTTGCCAGGATGATACTAACGTCCAAGAGCTGGACTTGGACGATGAAAAGGAAGAACAGCTAGACGACTTGGCGGAGGAAGTCACGAGTCTGCAGCCAAACGAAGAGTTTGAAAGCTTCATAAGTCTGGAACGGGAGGCAGAAGAGCAGAGCGAAGCTGAAGATTCGCCAACTGTTGACGATGAAGCATAATTAACAGCTGGTCAAGTTGAAGCTTTGTCATCCAGCAGCAAGTCCACCAATCTGAAGGGTAAGGGTTTCTTTAGACATGAGAAGGTGATCAGCTCTGACAAAGATCTGAATGACGAATTGGAAGAAGCGTTGTTTGCCTTATCAAACTCAGAAGAGGAAAGCGAGCCTGAGCCAGTGCCAGTGCCAACGTAGCAAAGCGCGTAGTTGAAGGGCATTTCCGAGCTGAAAAGAAAAAGGGTCGCAGAGCCATCAATCACCCATTTCGCCTCCTGCGCAAAAATCAGCCAAATTGGATAAAGAGCCAAGCGAAGCCATTACCAGCCGCTCAATCGAAGCCAGGAAGTAGAAGATAAACAAGAACATCATCAAATATCAATCGAAGAAGTTCTTGACTGAGCAATCTTTCGACCTAGACCTAAGAGGGCTTCCGTCAACAGTGGTTGAACAAATTGAGAAGAGAGGTTGGAGAAAGCTATGTACAAAGCTCAGCTCAGCAAGGGGAACATGGGTGATCGAATTCTACGCCAACCTGCTGGACCAAAATAGCTTCAGTGCCACGGTTCGCAGCCGCGTAATCAATTGGGCTCCCGAAGCTTGGAATGAACTTTTTGGGCTTGAAAACAAGAAGCCGGAGTATGAAGAACTATTGGATGAGTACTCTGAAGAAAATCTCTAAAATTTCCTAGAATCCATTGGCATAGACCGAGCTGAATGGGATGAGGGGCCTTAATCTCGCCGTTTCCACACCGTGAACCTCAACAAAGTAGGGCAGATTTGGGCCTCGTTTTTTAAATCTTTGCTTATGCCAATCTCGCACGAGTCAACTTTGTCGGTTCCATAAGCTTTGCTGATTTTCTCCATCATGACCGGCTTATCAATTAACGTTGGAAGATTATCGCATGGGAGATTCGTTCTTGGAAAGGGCAAAAGGCGAGCTATTTTCTCTACCTGCACTTCATCTTAGTACTTTGCCAGTTCCAAAGGGTTGAAGGGCCAACCTAATGATCCCTTCTTGCCCAAGAAGAAGTATCTGAGCTTCGCTTCAAAGGCATCGGCAAGAGGCATCGTGAAGAAGACCAAGGCTTCAGCAAGCAGCAGCGAAGAACAACTCTAGCTGCTAAGGGAAATTAGAGATGAAAATCGCATCTTTCATCACTATTTCCTTCAAAGAGAGTGAGTTCTTCAAGAAGTGCTCAACCGACTGAAGGGAGGCTGGTTCCAACTACCCCCACTTCAGAAACTTCTCTCTCCGCAGCCAGCCGAATCTAGCAAAGATCCACCTGAGAATTAATGGAAGTCCTCCGTTCTTTTTACATTTCTCTTCTCTCATTTTTATGTATGTTTGCAGGCTTGCTTTTCATTTTTTTTTTTTTTTTTTGTAATTTCATCTTTTGTAAGCTCGCATGTCAAAGAAAAATAAATCTTAATGGTGATTACTATAATTTTTTGCTTCAGTGAGCTGTTGTTATCTATATCTTTGCCAAATTTCATTAACTCTCCTTCTGTGCAATTCAATTTTATTTCTTTGTAAATTAATTTTATAACTCATTGATGTTGGCCTGAAATGTTAAATTGGACGAAGCGAAATTTTGTGAAGAGTAGAGGCCTTAGTTTTCGAAAATTTATTAAGCATAGAAATTAAAATTTGCGAGTCACTTAGCTTGAGTGAACTCAATTAGATCTAACTCAAGACTTAACTTTTAGCAAACTTTAAATTTGGGGGTGCTGAGTGTTTTTCATTGGGACAATGAAAAGTCCAAGTTTGGGGGTGGAGTTTACTAAAGCGAAAATGTAAATATACTTGCGAAAAGCACACAAAATAAACATGCTTCGTGAGCGATTAAGCGTAGAAAAATTAATTGGATAGTTGGCATTTCGTTGAAGTAAAAGGTGAGATATTGTAAACCTAAACTCTGGGTTGGATAAAAACGTAAAAAAATTCAAAATTTTCCCAAATACTCGCGAAAGCAAAGTGAATCAAAGGGCTAGTAGCCCAAGTCCTGGGAGTATCTCTCCACTGTCGTTTACTCTAACATTGCGTATCTATCATTATATCAAATATTCGATGAAAATCGAGCAAGCAATAGCAAGAAACATAAGTGAGGGATCCCCAGCGAACTGTAAAAGGAAAGTATTCACTTCGGCAAAAGATGAGATGTACCAATCCTAGAGGGAGCGAAGAGCTTAATGTGAAAAGTTGAATCCAATTGACTAGGGAAAGCTAGAAGAACCAAAGAATTGAATGTCTAAGCCAAAAAGAGTTTTCGCGAACGAATGGCTAAAGCGAATTGTAAAATGGAGTTTTCTGAAAATCTAAAGCTTCGCCCAGCATGATCTAGTTATAGAAAAGCTTTACTTAGAAATACTTTGAATTCTCGGATTGATCTGTTGATGACTTTAGCAAAGTTGAAAAATAACGTTCTCTGTTGCGAAGGAAAATAGGAAAAAGCAAATTTCCTCCTTTAGAAATGGAACTATTACTCGAGACGAGTAATAGTGTAAGTTTGGGGGTGTGATAATTCTCAAGAAGTGAGAGTTAAAGTAGGTAAAAAGAATATATTTTCATAAGAATTTGCTAATATTTAATTAATTTAATATTGAATTTCGCCCCATCATACCAATGTCATGCTTAAACGGACCATCCTTTAGTTTTCTGTTTAGGATGCATTTAAGAGGTTCGCTCTAGCGGAATATGCCTGAATGTGTGCAAATTTATATGAGTTAAAAAGAATTGATATTTTCTTGTTTGTCTACAGCAAACTTGATGGAGCGAAGCGAAATTCACACCATGGAGAATTCGCTCACGCGAAGGCCAGACCCAACAAGCAGCCCAGATCATGCACCACCCTTTCGCGGAATCAAAGCATTGGGATGAAGAAGTGAAGTGAAGGGATATTTGTCATATTCAAAAGGGCACGTGGCAGAAATAGGATGCTATATGATTGAATCACAGACGTTCGTACTTGTCGGCTCTAACCTCGCGAGAAAACAGTTCGTGGAGCAGAAGAAGGTCAGAGCAGAGCAGCTTTGTCAGAGCAGAGATCATGGAGTAGGATTTTGCAAAGCTTGTCAGGAGGCCTATAAAAGGCGAGGGTCTCTTCAGAGCAAGGGGGTTTGAATTTTCTTGGAGTTTTCTTCAGTCTTTGATTTCAGAGTAGTTTTCTCTCCAATTCCGGCCAAAGTTTACTTTCCGATTAGCTTTCAAGCCGCTCGAGCGATTTCGCAGGGCTTTAATTTAGCCTTAGTGTAGTTGAATGTCGAGTGTCGTTATTTATTTACCTTAGTTTACTGCTTTGGAAGACTGTTTTGTAGCCGGAGTTCACTGGAGTTCAACATTTATCGAAGTTTCAGGCATTTCTCTATACCTTTTTTTTTTTATTTACTTTAATTCGTGCACTCTACTTTCTCGAAATTTTCATTCGAGCATGGCTGTATTATTTTCTGTCGATTTTAAGGTTTCGACTAATATGAGTAGCTAAATCTGTTATCAGGGGGTTATGGGGAAGTAATAGATTTCACTATGGCGAAAGGGGTAGCGAATAAGAACTTTTTATGTATGCTGAACTTATTTAACTCATATACCATTCCCAAGCCGTATATTTTCCTTTATTCTATTTCGAGAGAAAAAGAGTGAGCAAACTTGCATGTATGACATTAGGACTATTAAGCTTGTTGACTAATCCAGCCTAATGCCATAAGGTGTTTTAACAGCAGTTGAATTTGAGAAAACCAAACTAGGAGCTCGAGAGAGCTAGCTTCCAGAACTTGAGCAAGTTAAGGGAACCCTTGGTTGTTCGCTCTCACTATCCCCTTCATTTAAGCAAAGTACCCAAAAATCCTAAATCCCTCCGATACTTAGTCTCATATCTATTTGTACTTCGTAACAAGTTATTATACATTTCAATCAAAAAAATCTACTCAGCTACAAATTTGTTACCATCTGACTCTTGCATGAAAACGAATATAAAACGTAGCAAAAATCCCTGTGGAGAATGATCTATATTTTTTGATTAAAACTTGCTACAATTTGACTTCGTATACTTGCGCGTCCGTAGAACATACACACACTTCGTTTAGTTTAAGTTTCCCTTCACTTTAGCGAAGGTGGAGATTTATCACATCACTATTCCACGTAATCATCATCATTATTATTTCCTTAATTATTGTGTGTTAGATCGGCGAGCCAACAAATTTTTGGCATCATTGCCGGGGATTTTTTTAAGTGCTTTATATTTGCAGAGTAGTGTTAAGAGTAGTGCTTTAAAGTTAAAAACTAATCTGCGTAAGCATTTCAGGTGATTTCGCGTGGTGTGTATGCGAAGGCAAGAGATCGTAGAACCCTTCAATCTTGAACCAGAGCGTAACTTACTCACAAGAAGAAGAAACAAGATGCAAAATCGTCCTAACAGAATGGCTGACGCGAACCCAGCTGTGCCTGCTGCTAATGCAAAGGTAAGACTTGAACAACTAGTGGAGCCAAACTATGAGCATGTAGATCGGTTCCTCGCCAACCCTATTATGATGGCAGATAATAGAGATGGAGAAGTAAGAGCCTATGCCACAACCAATATGGCAGAATTCATGCAAGGTGGAATTCGCCCTGATGATGGGGTGCGAGCATTTGAAATTAAGCCAATGATGAATATTTTACTCCAACAAAAAGCCCAGTTCTACAGATTAGAGAACGAGGATCCACACATCCATTTGAGGGAATTCATGGGTTGTGTGTGATTCCTTCGTCATTCCTGATATGTCGCGAGACAATTTGAGGCGAAGCCTATTTTCTCATTCGCTGCTAGGAATGGCGAAGGAGTGGTTGTACGCACAGGACAATCTGCGAGACATGTCATAGGAGGAATTAGCAAGGCGGTTCTTGCTAAAGTTCTTTCCACCAAAGAAAATGATGCAGCATCGGGATGAGATCGTCTTATTCAGATAGGCTTTGGCTAAATCAATCGCTGATGCATGGGATTGATTTAAGATGATTCAGCGAAAGTGCCCACATAATGGATTTCCTTGTTGTGTGCAACTCAAGTATTTCTATTGTCTAAAAATCACAACCAAGCTGTGAGATTATTGAGAGAATTGTGCAAAACACTAGCCAATGGGAGGATGTTCGTTCAGATGCACACATTGGAGTAAAGGTTGAGGATGTCAATGATCCAGAATTAAAGAAACAAGTAGCAGAGGTAAGAGCAATGCTGCTAAATATGTAGCATGGAAATAACACCAATACAGGAATTCAAAGTGTCAATACCGCAAAGTCGTCATTCGCAAACAACCAGCAAAATCTCTCTTGTGAATCATGTGTCTTATGCGGCGAAGGACACTTCTATGATGAGTGCCTGCATAATCCAGCGTCAGTATACTTCGCCCAAGCGAACCGCAACAACCCCTTTTCCAACACATACAATGAAGGACGGAAAAATCATCCCACTTTTTCATGGCCCAATAATGGGAATGTGGGGAGCTCAAGTAATCAAGTTCCACAAAGATATCAACATAATAATCTACCAGATTTCAACGCACCCGTGAATTAGAAGAATCATGGAAGTTTCCTTTTCCAGAATCAGCGAAATCAGTTGCCTCAGCAACATTTCCAACAGATTGACAATTGGATCAATGGAAGGCATGCTTAAAGAACTACTAGTGCAAAGTGAAGCCACTGCACAAAACCAACATTTGATCTATCAAACCACCAAGTAGCCATTAAAAATTTGGAGACTTAGATGGGACAGCTTACGAACGAGCTGCGACAAAGGCGAGTTGGTAGATTGCCGTCTGATACTGAACCCGCTAAACGGGACGAAAAGGAACAAGTTAAAGTAATCTCAGTGATTAAGGATGGTTCAGAGTTGGAAAATGTTGAAGAGGTGAATGACGATTTGACGATTTATTCACATGAGCGAATTGATGAAAGACAAAATCAGCCTGAGTCTGAAGCTGGTGGAGAAATCACCACATGAACGACAAAGAACAAAAAGTATTGCTAGTGAGCGAACCTGGTGAAGTGAGAGGGGAAAGGAAGCACAAAGAAGTGATTCAATTTAAGCCTCCTCCACTATTCCCACAGAGACTGAAAAAGAAGAAAGAGAGCTTGGGATTTGAAAAGTTTATAGAGATTCTAAAGGGAATCCAAATCAACCTTCCACTGTTGGAAGCATTGAGACAAATGCCGAACTAATAAAAATTCCTACAAGAAATCTTGTCCGAAAAGGATCGCACAGGCGAAGCCAAGATTATTTCGCTTAACCAAGAGTGCAGCGCAATGATAAGCCATAAACTGCCAGTCAAGGAAAAAGATCCTAGAGCCTTTACAATTCCATTCTCAATTGGAGGACATTACATTGGAAAAGTCCAGTGCGATCTGGGAGCAAGCATCAATCTGATGCTGTTGTCTATATATCGAAAATTTGGGATTGGCGAAGCAAAACCTACATCTATGACAATTTAACTTGTGGATCGTTCAATTACAAGACCAGAAGGAAAAATAGAGGACATTCTAGTCAGGATGGATAAGTTCATCTACCCCGCTGACTTCATAATCCTGGACTATGAGGCAGACAAGGAAGTCCCTATCATTCTGGGACAACCATTTCTGCGAATAGCACGAACGCTTGTTGACGTCTATGAGGGAACAATTACTTTACAGATGAATGGGGACCAGATCAAGTTCAAAATCAACGACTCAATGCAATACTTAGCCGAAGTCGAAGAATGTTCTGCCATTACTACAATGGAAGATGATTTCAGCGAAGTATATGCTGAGAGCTCGCTGGAGCGATGAGATGACGCCAATTCCTACTATCTAGAGATAAGCGAAGAAGAATCACCAGATGAGGAGGAGCTTGGCGAGAATCTGAGCCTGATAAACGACTCGTTAAACTTTAGAGACAGAGATCCACCTGCTAAACCATCAATAGAACAAGCACCAACGCTAGACTTGAAGCCTTTGCCAGATCATTTGAAGTATGTATATTTGGGCGAAGGCAAAACCCTTCCAGTAATTATATTAGAGAAGCTTATGCCAGAACAAGAAGAAGCATTGTTGGACTTACTAAAGCAGCACAAGAGAGCCATAGGATGGACCCTTGCTGACTTGCACGACATAAGTTCATTTTTCTGTATGCACAAAATCAAACTGGAAGACGACGGGTTTCGCTCAGTCGAACATAAGGGGCGACTCAACCCTACTATGAAGGAGGTAGTGAAAAAGGAGATCATTAAGTGGCTCGATGTGCGAGTCATTTATCCAATTCCAGATAGCAAGTGGGTTAGCCCAGCCCAATATGTTCCAACGAAAGGAGGAACTACCGTGGTGCAAAATGAGAAGAATGAACTTATACCCATGCCAACGATAACTGGATGACACGTGTGTATGGATTATCGCAAGCTGAACGCCGCGACAAAGAAGGAACATTTTCCACTTTCCTTCTTCGATCAAATGCTCGACAGAGAAGCTGGGCAAGAATATTATTGTTTCCTGGATGGATATTCAGGTTATAACTGAATTACAATTGCACCTAAAGACCAAGTAAAAACAACTTTTACATGTCCATATGGAACTTTCGCATTTCAACGAATGCTCTTTGGTCTATGCAACGTTCCAGCAACATTTCAACGATGCATATTGGTGATATTTTTTGATATAATTGAGCAATGCTTGAAAGTTTTCATGGATGATTTCACAGTTTTCAGAGCCTCATTTGAAGGCAACCTCGCGAATCTGGACAAAGTTTTAAAAAGATGCGAAGAAACGAACCTCGTTCTAAACTGGGAGAAATACCATTTCATGGTAACAGAAGGGGTAATGCTTGGACACCGAATTTTGCGATATGGAACTGAAGTAGATTGGACAAAGGTAGAGGTAATCGAGAAACTTGAACAACCATCAAATATAAAGGGAATACGAAGTTTCTTGGGACATGCTAGATTCTACAGAAGATTTATCAAAGATTTCTAAAAAATCTCCAAACCTCTGTGTGAATTACTTGTATTGAACAAACCTTTTATCTTTGATTCCGCATGCACGAAGGCTTTCAATACATTAAAGGCTGCCTTGATTTTAGCACCAATCATTAAGACACTAGTGGGGTGGCCCATTTTGCATCATGTGCGATGCAAGTGACTATTCTGTAGGAGCCATGCTTGGCCAAAGAGGCAAAAAACTGATTCATCCCATCTATTTATGCCAGTAAAATGATGAACGAAGCACAACAGAACTATACAACTATGGAGAAAAAAATTCCTGGCAGTTGTCTTCGCGTTAGACAAATTTTGCCAATACTTGATCAGATCGAAAGTAACTATCTACACCGATCATGCAACGATTAAATATCTATTTCAAAAAGCTTATGCGAAGCCAAGACTGTTGCGATGGGTGTTGTTGTTGCAAGAGTGTGATCTAAAGATTGTTGATAAGAAGAGGTGTGAAAATGTGGTGGCAGATCAGTTGTCGAGAATAGAGAACAAGGATGCGTCGATTGAGTAACTAGACGTCAACGAAACTTTCCTTGATGAACAATTGTTCACGGTAAGTAAAAGTGAATCTTAGTTCGCTGATCTCGCCAACTACCTTGCCTGCGGAGCAATGCCCGAAAATTATAACTATCAGCAGAAGAAGAGATTTTTGCATAACGTCAGGAATTATTTCTGGGATGAGCCGTACTTGTACAAGCAATGTGCAGACAACGTGATTCGGCGTTGTGTGATAGAAGAAGAAGCAAAAGCTATCCTCGCTGAATGTCACACCGCAGCATATGCAGGCCACTTCGGTTGAGCGAAGACAGCGGCAAAAGTGTTTCAATCGAGGTATTATTGGCTGACCATTTTTAGAGATTCCTATGATTTTGCAAAACGGGCGATAGATGCTAGAGATTGGGAAATATAAGCAGAAAAGACGAGATGCCTCTGAAATACATCTTAGAGGTTGAATTATTCTATGTATAGGGGATCGACTTTATGGGTCCATTCCGAAACTCCAATGGAAATAAGTATATCCTAGTCGTTGTTGACTATGTGTCAAAATGGGTTGAAGTCATCGCGTGTGCGAAGAATGACGCCAAAACAGTTATCAAGTTTTTACAGAAACATGTTTTCACGTGCTTCGAAACACCATGAGCACTAATCAATGATGAAGGTATGCAGTTTATTAACAGGGCTTTGGAATCTATTTTGCAAAGATATAACGTACGCCATAAAGTCGCCACAACATATCATCCTCAAACAAATGGCCAAGCAGAAATATCAAACTGCGAGATCAAGACGATTCTTATGAAGGTGGTGAGCCCAAACTGAAAGGATTGGGCGAACAAGCTAGATGATGCTCTCTGGGCATATAGAACTGCATATAAGACTCCACTGGGCATGTCGTTGTTTCACCTTGTTTTTAGAAAGGAATGCCATTTACCGTTGGAACTCGAGCACAAGGCATATTGGGCAATCAAGGAGATAAACCTCAATTCACAAGTAATTTCACCAACGCGAAATTTGCAACTGCTAGAGCTGGAAGGGTTCTGCTTATTTTCATATAAGAAGGCGAAAGTATACAAGGAGAAGACAAAAAAATGGCATGACGAAAGAATTAAGCCAAAAGAATTTTTAATAGGTCTGAAGGTCCTACTTTATAATTCGCGGTTCAAACTCTTCCCAGGCAAGCTGAAGTCACGGTGGTCAGGGCCATTCCAAATAGTCTAAGTACATCCCCACTGGGCGATCATACTAAAGAATGATGCTGATGATTTCAAATTTCTTGTGAATGGTGACAGGCTTAAACATTATTATGGCGAAGCCATCGCGAATGCTAGCTACGCCCCATTATTGGAAGATTAAGCTAGACCAAACTAGCTGGAGTGGCAGATTTGTCTTTCTCAAGTTAATTAAGCACTCCACCTCTAAGCCAGATAAGTACCAGAAACCCTGTACATATTTTATTACTAAGTTTATGTTGTTGTTAAATTTCAATTGCTAGAATAGAGTAGGGTTGTAGCGAAGTGCATTGTCAGCGAGTGAAGTTTGTGGAAAGTTAAAATTTGTATTTTGGAGAAGCTCGCTCAGTGAAGAGTTGGGATTGGGTGTGACTCAAGGTGTCATTTCTTATGGACTACAGTTGGCATCCATATTTCGACGCGTGTAAAAGTCTAAATCTCGAGAACCCTGTGGCAGCCTAACATTCAATCTAATAGTCAAAATCTCACCGTGCGTCGTCGAGTATCTTGATTACGGAGGCATTTATGGCGTGCAGAGGAATCAGGCTTATAAATACATTTCCTCCATTTCATTTTTCTCTTTTCACGCTTTCAAAAATCTCCAGAGCTCTCAAACTCCCTAACTTCGCAAAACTTTGCCAAGTTTTACCTCCTTAACCCAATTTTTAAAAAGAATTCCAAATGGCTTCCAGAATTCCCATCACTTCTGCCTCGTCCAAGAAGCCTACTAAGCAAGAAAAGGTGAGCGTGCTAGCAGCTGCGAAGCAACGCATGAGTGCGCTAAGCGAAGCGCAGGCCAGTGCCGCAGCATCTGAAACTCCTTCTATGAGAGTCTGGCAAAAAATTATCCTGAAAAAGTCAGCGAAACTGGTGGATAAAATGGCAGTTGTGCCCTCTTTGGAAAAGGGAATAAGGCTGCAGGACGAGGGTGGCTCAGCGAAGATCTCTGGGCAGCGAAGGCCCACCCAACGGTCAGTTCGTCAAGTCTGCAGAGCCGCAAAAGAAGCGGCTGGTCGTGAAGAAACCAGTCGAGCCTGCTGTGGCAAAGGCTGTCGCTCCCACAGTGGTTCTGGCGAAGAGGGCTGTTGAGCCTGAAGATTCTGCCCAAGAAGTATTGCATAATCGAATGGCAGAACTAGAGGCCAAAATGAAAAGGTCGAGGGCTAAGAATAAGTAAATTCTAGAGAAAAATGAGAAGAAGGAAAGAAAGAAAAAGGAGAAGGAAGAAAAGAAAGAGGAAGATGCCACTGCGAAGAGGCAGTGACAGGCAGAGCGAAGCTCTGCCAAGGTGAGAGAAACTCCCCAGGCTTCTATACCGATAGAAGTTTCACAGTAGTGGTCGAGTAGAGCAAAAAAGAGCAGCTCGCCGGTAAGAACCTGTTGAGCGAGCTCTACGCTCAGGATGAGTCGTAGAGGAACTTGAAGCGGATGATTCATAGTTGGCACTTCGCCAGAATGATGCTAACGCCCAAGAGCTGGACTCGGACAATGAAGAGTAAAAGTAGCTGGACGACTTGGCAGAGGAAGTCACGAGTCCGCAGCCCAAAGAAGAGCTCGAAATCTTTGTAAGTCTGGAATGGAAGGCAGAAGAGCAGAGGAAAGCTGAAGATTCGCCAACTGTTGACGATGAAGCACAATTGACAGCTAATCAAGTTGAAGCTTTACCGTCCAGCAGCAAGTCCACCAATCTGAAGGGTAAGGGTCTCTTTAGACTCGAGAAGGTGATCAGCTCTGACAAAGATCTGAATGACGAATTGGATGAAGCACTGTTCGCCCTTTCGAACTAAGGGAGGAAAGCAAGCCTGAGCTAGTGCCAATGCAGTGAAGCGCGCAGTTGAAGGGCACTCCCGGGCTGAAAAAAAAAGGGTCGTTGAGCCATCGATCACCCTTTCGCCTCCTGTGCAAAAATCAGCCAAATTGGGTAAAGAGCCAAGCGAAGCCATTACCAGTCGCTCATTCGAAGCCCGGCAGCAAAAGATAAATAAGAACATCATCGAATATCAATCGAAGAAGTTCTTATCTGAGCAATCTTTCAACCTAGACTTAAGAGGACTTCCGCCAACAGTGGTTGAATAAATTGAGAAGAGAGGTTGGAGGAAGTTGTGTATAGAGCTCAGCTCAGGGAGGCGAACGTGGGTGATCGAACTCTACGCCAGCCTATTGGACCAAAATAGCTTCAATGCCACAGTTCGCGGCCGCAAAATCAATTGGGCTTCCGAAGCTTGGAATGAAATTTTTGGGCTTGAAAATAAGAAGTCGGAGTATGAAGAACTGATGGATGAGTACTTTGAAGAAGATTTCCAAACTTTCCTAAAAGTCATTGGCGTAGACGGGGCTGAATGGGATGAGGGGCCTCAAACTCTTCGTTTCCACACCACGAACCTCAACGAAGTAGAGCAGATTTGGGCCTCATTTTTTAAATCTTCGCTTATGCCAATCTCGCACAAGTCAACTTTGACTATTCCATAAGCCTTGCTGATTTGCTCTATCATGACCGGCTTATCATTCAGCATTGGGAAGATTATCGCTTGGGAGATTCGCTCTTGGAAAGGGTGAAAGGCGAGATATTTTCTTTACCCGCACTTCATCTCAGTGCTTTACCAGTTCCAAAGGTTGAAGGGACAGCCTAATGATCCCTTCTTGCCCAAGAAGAAGTATCTGAGTTTCACTCCAAAGGCATCGGCAAGAGGAGCTCGCGCAGTGAAGAAGACCAAGGCTTCAGCAAGCAGCAGCAAAGAACAACTCCAGCGGCTAAGGGAAATTAGAGATGAAAATCGCATCTTTCATCACTTTTTCCTTCAGCGAGAGCGAGTTCTTCAAGAAGTGCTCAATCGGTTGAAGGGAGGCCCGTTCCAACTACCCCTGCTTCCAAAACTTCCCTCTCTGCAACCAGCCGAATCCAGCGAAGATTTGCCTGAGAATTAATGGAAGTCCTCCGTTCTCTTTACATTTCTCTTCTCTCATTTTTATGTATGTTTGCATGCTTACTTTTCTTTCTTTTCTTTTTTTTTTTTGTAATTTCATCTTTTGTAAGCTCGCATGTCAAAGAAAAAGCTTAAAGGTGATTACTATAATTCTTCGCTTCCGCGAGCTGTTGTTATCTATATCTTTGCCAAATTTCATTAACTCTCCTTCTGTGCATTTCAATTTTATTTCTTCGTAAATTAATTTTATAACTCATTGATGCTGGCGCGAAACCTTAAATTGGACGAATCAAAATTTTGTGAAGAGTAGAGGCCTTAGTTTTCGAAAATTCATTAAGCATCGAAAAGAGCACAAAATAAACATACTTCATAAGCGATTTAGCGTAGAAAAATTAATTGGATAGTTGCCATTTTGCTGAAGTAAAAGGTGAGATATTGCAAACCTAAACCCTGGGTTGGATAAAAACGTAAAAAATTTCAAAATTTTCCCAAATACTCGCGAGAGCGAAGTGAATCAAAGGGCTAGTAGCCCAAGTCAGTATCTCTCTGCTGTCATTTCCTCTAACATTGTGTATCTATCATTATATCAGACATTGGATGAAAATTGAGCAAGCGATAGTAGGAAATGTAACTGAGGGATCCCCAACGAACTGTAAAAGAAGAGTATTCACTCCGGTAAAAGATGAGATGTACCAATCCTGGAGGGAGCGAAAAGCTTAAAGTGAAAAGTTGAATCCAATTGACTAGGGAAAGTTAGAAGAACCAAAGAATTGAATATCTAGGCCAAAAGGAGTTTTCACGAACGAATGGCTTAAGCGAATTGTAAAATGGAGTTTTCTGAAAATCTAAAGCTTCGTCCAGCATAATCTAGTTATAAAAAGCTTTACTTTTAAATACTTTTGAATTCTCGAATTGATCTGCTGATGACTTTAGGAAAGTTGAAAAATAATGTTCGTTGTTGCGAAGGAAAATAAGAAAAAGCAAATTCCCCCATTAGAAATGGAACTATTACTAGAGACGAGAAATAGTGTAAGTTTGGGGGTGTGATAATTCTCAAGAAGTGAGAGTTAAAGTAGGTAAAAAGAATATATTTTCATAAGAATTTGCTAATATTTAATTAATTTAATATTGAATTTCGCCCCATCATACCAATGTCATGCTTAAACGGACCATCATTTAGTTTTCTATTTAGGATGCATTTAAGAGGTTCGCTATAGTGGAATATGCCTTAATGTGTGCAAATTTATATGAATTAAAAAGAATTGATATTTTCTTGTTTGTCTACAGCAAACTTGATGGAGCGAAGCAAAATTCACACCATGGAGAATTTACGCACACGAAGGCCTGGCCCAACAAGCAGCCTAGATCATGCACCACCCTTTCGCGGAATCAAAGCATTGGGATGAAGAAGCGAAGCGAAGGGATATTTGTCGTATTCAAAAGGGCACGTGGTAGAAATTGGATGCTATACGATTGAATCACAGTCGTTCGTACTTGTCGGCTCTAACTTCGCGACAAAACAGATTGTGGAGCAAAAAAAAGTCAGAGCAGAGTAGCTTCGTTAGAGTAGAGATCGTGGAGCAGGATTTTGTAGAGCTTGTCGGGAGGCCTATAAAAAGCGAGCTTCTCTTTAGAGCAAGGGGGTTGAAAATTTCTTGGAGTTTTCTTCAGTCCTTGATTTCAAAGTAGTTTTCTCTCCGATTTCGGCCGAAGTTTACTTTCCGATTAGCTTTCAAGCCGCTCGAGCGATTCCGCCGGCCTTTAGTTTAGCCTTAGTGTAGTTGAGTGTCGAGTGTCGTTATTTCTTTAGCTTAGATAACTGCTTTGGAAAACTATTTTTGTAGCCGGAGTTCAATATTTATCGAAGTTTTAGGCATTGCTCTATACCTTATTTTTTTTTTATTTACTTTAATTCGTGCACTCTACTTTCTCGCAATTTTCATTTGAGCATGGTTGTATTATTTTCTGTCGATTTTAAGGTTCTGATTAATATGAGTAGCTAAATCTGTTATTGGGGGGATATGGGGAAGTAGTAGATTTCACTGGGGCGAAAGGGGTAGCAAATAAGAACTTTTTATGCATGTTGAACTTATTTAACTCATATACCGTTGCCAAGCCGTATATTTGCCTCTACCCTATTTTGAGAGAAAAAGAGTGAGTGAACTTGCATGTATGACATTAGGACTGTTAAGCTTGCTGAATAATCAAAGAGCACTTAGAGATAAGGTTCCCCTAATGCCATAAGGTGTTTTAACAGAAGTTGAGTTTGAGAAAACCAAACTAGGAGCTCGAGAGAGCCAGCTTCCAGAACTTGAGAAAGTCAAGGTGATAGGCGCCAAAACGTTGCTTGATTTTTATAAAGCTAGAGGTCCTTCTAGGATTCTTGCAAAACTCACAATGAAGGCTAACTTAGATTACACTTAGAATCTAAAATTGTCACTCTTAGATCCTAAGACAACTCACTCCAAAATTAGTTTGATCAAGACTAATTCAATGAATTGATTTAACTTCAAACCTAGAGCAAGATTTGAAATA
>JBBMKA010057860.1:0-18024 GCA_037833695.1 Sechiopsis laciniata
TATTTGATCTTCTGTAATCTATAACTATTATATTGTAATTTCATGAATCTATGAAATCGTTTCTTATCCAAAAAAAATATCTGGCTATCAAGGAAGCTTGTAAGAAATTAATTCCTAGGTAATTGGCCACCATAGATTGTGAATCCATAATTCATGATGGTTGGTTAAGTCACAACTATCATTATAATATTTTCAGGTAGAAAGATACTTGATTTTCCTTCCTTTGAGATTCAAACAAACCTTTACCATCCCATCTTTTCCGTTGAACAATTTTTTAAACTAAATTTTTTTTTTTTTTTTTTTTTTTGATATCCTTGACTGCCTGAGCCAACTTGCGCACACCTCGACCAATGTCACGAGACATACCATCTGACCCTACAATATTTGGATGTCAAGAAAATTCGTAAGAAATTAATTTCTAGATAGGTAGTCACCATGCATTGAACCCATCACCTTAAGCACCCCAAGCCCTCTTTAACCACTAGGTCACTCCATGATGGTTAATTTTTTAAACTAAATTACGGTAACCAAATCTTGATTGCCTTAAATGTTGTTTCCAGGGCTTCCTATAATGAATCTCAAGCTAAACCAATGGATTGGAAACTGAAGTGTAGATCCTTAGTCTTCTAGTTTTGATTGGAAACTGAAGTGTAGATCCTTAGTCTTGTAGTTTTGATAATGGCGAATTGAGGTGACCTCTGTTAATCTTCCTAAACCTGTTAAAGTCTAGGATCCTTAGTCCACACTTTTTGTACATTTTCAAAACCCATACTATTCATTTGTTTTATATTTTGCAAAAAAGAAAAGTGTGAAAACACGTACCTTTTTTTAGCCATAGACAGCTTAGGCGTAAGGGAAGGTTCGGAAGTATTTTTCTGCTGGAACACAAAAGCAGACATTAATGCCACTGCTTCTTCTGGTTCAAGTTCATCCAATTGGTTCTCAAATAAACACTCTGTACTGATCAACTCCTCCCCAGAGTTCATCTCACAGGCAACACGACCTTTGATTTGAACCACCAAATCAGCATTTATACATCCAATTTCCTTTAAAACATCAATCTGTCATGCAAACCAAAATTTAGAATGCTGCTGCAGATATAAACCAGATATAACCACAAAATAATAATAATAAATACACAAAGTAATGTTGAGATATGCCTTGAACTGTTTGATGCCTCACGATTACTTAATCAGGGGTCTCAATGCATAGTCAGGGACCGGGGATCTCTCTTAAAACCTAGGTATTTGGATATTTGTTTTTTAGCCTATTTTGTAATAGGATTTTATGAGAGTGCACTATATAAACTCTCTTAAAACCCTAACCTCAATTCATCAACATTTTGTATTTTTTTTTATCTCCTTAATAAAATTGTTCTCTGCTCATGGATGTTGCTAACACACTGTTAGTGAACCACATAAGTTCTATGTGTTTTCTTTCGCATTCTTTTAGTTTTCGTTTGATTGTTGTTGCTGCTTTCGTAACAATTAAAATTAAAAAACACTATATATCAGAGAAAAATAATTACCCGGCCCTGAAAGTCAGGCATTTGTTGAAGTGCTTCGTCTGACATTTGAAACTTAAGGTTATTGACTTCCTCTTTGTGTTTCTTTATGTCTGCTGCTAATTTCAGGTGCTCCCCCAATTTTATACAGCCATGACACTTGTTAGCTACCATCTTTAGCAATAAGTCAGTCCAACTCTTGTAGGCCTCCACAAGATTCACATCTTTTAACTTCAAGTCTAAAAAGGAATCACCATTATGAAGTAAGTTGAAGTAGATGAACACTTAAAAACTGATGCATACAATAAATTTCTTAAATGGTAACAGGCTAACAGCAACCAAATGTACAACGCATTTGCATTGTGAAAACCTCCAAGTACACATAAATGCATTGATATCTCAATCACATAATGCAAGGACACAAAAACTTTACATTAAAATCTCAAAATGTAAAAGATATGTGAATCTTCTGCCCATGTTCAATGCTTGATAAATAACTAGACACCTTGTGATGTAAGTATTCCTAGTTTTAAAGAACAGTTATGTCTTGGTTTTTTTAATACTTTTCTTCATTTTCTCTACAAAACATGTCTTTATATGTCTAGAGAACGTGTTTTCAGTATATCGGATACTCAAATTTGGAAAAGAGAATCTATAAGATCGGTCCTACTAAACCAGGTGTCATAACATATCTCATGAACATATTTTATGTACTTTCTTTCGCTCGTTTGTGGACCTTGTATCCCCGAGCAATAGTAAGCGTTGTATCTTGTTCAAGAAAACCATATCTCAAGAGTATGACTAAGTATGTCTGTCTGGAAAATCTATGGTAGCCAACTTCTTAAAATAGGATATTCAGGCTTCCTATTAGTTAGCTTAAACCCCATCAAAACAAAGGGAATAAAGGTAGGTAACCTTTAACTAACGAAAATATGCACAGTTGATTGAGAAAAGCGTGAATCCACCAAAAGTTACATATCTGTTTATCATGTTTATAGAAAGGTAATGAAGGTCTACCTTTTAATGGATCTAGAGCTGGAGGGTATTTCCCATCAGATTTTATATCCAAAAGCTGTTGAACTGTCTGGGAGTAAGCAACATTGCTTACTTCTTCAAGAAGCCTACCTTGATCTAATTGTATCTTTCTCTTGCATACACACAAAAATTCTTTGGCATCAACTGCTCTAACCTCATAACTTACGCCGGCCGCCACACCAGCGTGCGGTAATCTTATATTTACAAAACCAGATCCTTTACGTGTTGATGTAGAATAATAATCATTTTCAAGACCACGTTTCGACTTTGGTACCATAAAGTAGCCTTGGGGGAAATCTTCTTTTTTCTCGTCTAAATCATCACTGGAAGAACTTTGTACAGGCGGTAAATCAGGTTTCAACACCAGAACAATATATTGCCTGCTAGCCATGGAAAGGGCTTTGACAATGACTGCAAGTAAGTGATCTTTGGCCTGGTAATAGTAAATTGAGTTTAGTCTCTATGTAATTAACTTATTATCCATAAAAAAATTTAAAAAATAAAAAATACAAGGTGAAAATGCAATATAAATCAAAGTTCACATCACATCAATTTCTGTTTATTTATTTATTTTTTAAACCTAAAAATTGGAGCTTTGCTCCACTATACCCAAAATAACCATGCCCGTCCCTAGGTCAAGCACTGGGAGACATCGAAGGAATAAAGATACAGGAGGTACAGGAGGTGTCTACAAATTAATGTCACAGGTGAGTCTCGAACTTAAGACCTTGAGAGGAGCACATCTTCAAAGTATAAGCCTTTGACCACCGTGCCACCCTTTGGGGACATCAATTTCCGTTTATTTGAATAGTCAAAAGAACTCACAGACTGTGATTTAACAATGATCACTCTTCCAGGAGTGAGAAATTGTTGAATGGCAGACGATTGCATGACTGCTTCTGAGATCTGGTTGTTATGCTTCTCAGCTTCAGCATATAAGTCGTAGTATTCCTCAATGGTTGGCTCACCTTTGATACATCTACAACCGACGAACAGATTAATGAGACATCAATGATGTATTCATCCCCTCGTTTTATCCCCAAATTGATTTCTACTTGTTGAAAATTTTCAAATTTCCAAGCCACCAAATGAAAGCAAATGAGGAAGGGTGTTGGTTGATACTATTGAATCGTGTTAAATCATCGATCAACCCAAAAGCTTAACCTAATGAGTTAAAATAAATTTAATTATATCAACTAACATTCCCCCTCATTTGTGGGCTTGAAGTGAAAATCAATATTAATTGAGGATGAAACGACAGAACAGAGATGGTAAACCACTAATCAACCCAAAAACTTAAGTGGATAGGTTGGAGTAACTTTATGGTAGATATAATTAATTTACCTCAACCCATCCGCTTAAACTTTTGGATTGATTGGTGGCTTAGTATGATTTATTAGGGTTAGACGATTGTAACTGTGAAAATAGTTTAAATTCACCAGCTAGCACAGACAAGAATTCGCAGAGTAATATGTTAAACCATATGAGACAAATGCATATCACCATTAAAAACATACTCTACGGTTCTTGTAGGTAGAGCAAGTTTTCGCATCAAAAGTTGCTGCTGTTCGGGGAGTTTCTTCTGTGCATGGAATTCAGCAAAACTTCTTTTCAACATGTCTTCTACCTGTAGGGATGATTTCCATGACATGTTAAATCAACAAAACTACCAAGAGAAACCGACATATCCAAAAAATTAACAATATGGAAATGAAAGAAATCCTTTACAACAATAAAAATAAAAACAAAATAAAATAAATTTTGTAGCTCACAGCCAAAACAGTCAACTCTGCGATAAAAAAATTTCCATTGTTGATAAGAAAATATCTGTAAGTAATTTTTTCATTAAAATATCAACCTAATTCGAAATCATAACACTTGAATTGTGAAGCGCACTAAAGCTCATTCGTGTTTTTTTTTGTTAAATTACAAATTTGGTTCCTATGGTTAAGAAATTTAAAATTTTGTCCCTATGATTTAAAAGCTAGAATTCCATCCTTATGGTATGATTTTTTTTTGGAATAAGAAACATTTCATTTTTTTTGTCACATTTCATTGATATATGAAATTTGGAGATAAAATCTCCTTGAAATAAGAAAACATTTCACTCATATATGAAAAAGGAAAATACTCTGAGCACCTTGAAATGAATACAAGAAAGAGCTCCAGAAGGAAAAGAAAAGCTAAAAAAACTCGAAGGACCAAAAACTGCACCTAAAAGACAAAGAAAACTCAAAACAAACAACCTTATGGTATGATAAAACCTAATAAATAGTCCCTATGCTTTAATAAAATCTTCATGAATAGTCTCTATGGTTTTATCAAACCATAGGACTAATTATAACATTTAAAACCATAGGGGACCATGAGACCAAATTTGTAATGTAATTTAACCTTTTTTTGTCAAGGATGTGTAATAACAAAATATTAGACATGAAAAAATAAAATGCTTTAAACATAAGATAATAAAATATTATGAAATTAAAGTTTTGTAAGAAATTGTTTACAAAACACAAAATTTTGGAACATATATAAAATATAAAAATCATGTTTTACATATAAATATTTGTTTGAACTTTTTTTAAAAAAATTAATAAAGATCTTTTGTGCGCCACCTTGCTTCCTAAGAGATTCTTTTTTGAACTTTTTCAATGGCTTTTTTGATTTATGAGAAAGAAACTCTCTGCCAAAGCATTCTAACATACCTTTAGTTCTTCCACCCGAAGAAGATGTAGGATCATAATATAGGTCAAACGGAATTGAGATTCAAGCTTGGTAGCACTTCCAACTATCACATGCTTCAAATCCTTCTCTTCTGGAATCTCGTCACGACTCATTACAATGACAGTACCAATCTTATCCAGCCCTCTTCTACCAGCACGACCTGCCATTTGGGTATATTCCCCTGGTAATAATTGCCTAAACTCCTTCCCATCAAACTTCCTTAAAGTGTCAAAAACAACCTGTAAGTTATCACCAGATGTCAAATATATGATATAGGATCAATGAAAAGTTCGTTCCTAGTTCAAAGAAGACATAAGACACAAAATGTCAACTAATCATATGAAAAAGCAGCACACTATCACTAAATGTCCTGGATAAAAAAAGGCGCAGATCATTATTAACATGGAAAAGCAACACATCTTTCCTCTCTTGATTCTTGACCATGTTTTCACATTTTTCGACGAAGGAATATGAATATTAGCAATACAACAACCAAAGAATAATCAACGAGATTGTGCATTGAACCATCATGGGTTGGTCTGGTGGTCAAAGAGAGTCCTGGAGATCCAAGAGGTTATAGATTCAATTCATAGTGGCCTGCTATCTAAGAAATTATTTCTAACAATTAACAAAAGATAATCAAGGCAATACATGAAACAAACTTGAATTTGAAGACACATTAGCCCGTGGCAAACCTACTATATGAAATAATGTTTTTCAATTACAATCCGTGATGATTAATGACACCCACCGTTCTTGCTGGTGCATTAACTCCCATTGCAAACGTTTCAGTTGAGAACAGAACCTGCACCGAAAATAGAGATTAGCATAGGCCTACCATTATCCCTTGAACTCCATTGCATTTAATGAATTTAGTTAGTACAAATGACTAATGTAAACTCTCAAGATGCAATTGACTGGTTATCTTATCACATAAAAAGTACACCCAAAAAAAAAAATTTGAAAAAATGAGGCTCTCGAGAAAACAACTTTACCTTTATCACACCACGACAAAATAGCATTTCAACAACTTCTTTAACAATTGGAAGGAGACCTGCATGATGTACTCCAATACCTCTACGAAGAAGTCCTTGAACTCTAACAATCTGTATATAGTATCTTGTCATTACATTGCACTAAACTTGATTGAAAAATTAATTAATCAAGCATCCAATATACCTAACCTGGGGTAAAGTTCTGTCAGATCCCTTTAAACGAGAAAATGCTTTGTCACAGAAGACACGAATTTCACTTTTCTCAGAACTACTAGTGAGGTCAATACTGTAGATATAATCAGCTGATTTATCACAACGATTTTTTGAGAAGCAAAATATAACCACCTATACATGGCATGAATAACAGCAAAAAATGTGTTAGTAAGGAAAAAAGGCCATGCCCTACCTAAAAATCAGCAAAATAAGCAAACTTTCAATATGAAAAGTGACACAACCAGTGCCACAAGAAGCCTTTTGACATAATTGGCTAAAATTTGAACATATTACAAATCACAAATAAACAAATTTTTTTCTGACAAATGATACATATATAAACATATACACACTCACAAATATGCGATAAAATGGTTTAGAATGCATACGGGTAATAGAGATTTCTTTGAGAGCCTATTAATAAGTAACAACCACAAAGAAGCATCTGATCTCCTTGGTCCCCAATTGTTTTGGCTATCTCCATTCTTTTGATTTCCCCAACTTGTTCCTGAAAAGTTCCCTAAATTCTGGGAACCTGAATGCTTATTCTGTTTGCCTCGATTAAAGCTTTCATTTTTTCGATTCCTTGCTCCATCATTTGCTACTGAAGCCCCAATATGGGATCCGCCAGAGCTGCTAGTCGCACTCAAAGTTTTTTTCTTGGATGCATCTTTGGCAGCTTTAAGTCCATGAGGCAAAAAAATTTCACTTTCACATATTTTATACAGTTCACCAGAATAAAATATGCAGTGCTCCAGTGGTACTGGTCTTTTGGTAGTCCTGGTAACATCAAATAACAAAAAGACTTCCATTAATGTCAAGACAAGGAACTAGAAATTACAGAAAGACAAATTCTTACAGGATGTACAAATAGGGCAAGAACAGAAAAGAAACGGACAAAGAAAACAAATCCTATCTTTTTTGGATAAGAAACAATTTCATTATAAATATGAAATTTTGTGGCAAAACACCAATGACAAAACGGCTCTTCAACTCTTCAATAGAGTATCATAACTATAATCATAGAAAAGTAGAGATCATTTACACCATGAAACAACAACAATAGATAAATCTTCTATGAATTTAGAAAGATTAGTGCTAATTCCATTGAATATACGGTTTAAAAAATAGCTCTAAGTATAGAAAAACGAATCTTATCGTATCATTTTAGGGGCATGAAATTGTTCTCTTTTGTTTTTAAACAAGGGTAACCACGCCCGTCTCTAGGCCAGGCACCGGAAGACATCGAAGAAATGGAGACATGGGAGATGTCTATAAATTATTGTCACAAGTGAGTCTCGAACCTAGAACCTTGAGCATACCTTCAAAGCCCAAGTTTTCGACCACTGTGCCACCCCTTGGGGACTTGCATGAAATTGTTCTTAAAACTTGTCTTTCCATACTTAGAACTATTTTTTAAACACGGTGCGAACATTTAATTGATTGAAATGAAAAGATACACAAAATGTTAAAGTATGCAAATTCTAAAAAGAGTGAAAATATTGTAACAAACAAAAACCTAAAAACTAGGAATAAAAGCAACTTAGTAAATACAAATATAATGGAATAAATAGCAAATACTTCGAACAAAAAAAAACATTGAAAGGTCTCGACTCTTGAGCTTAGCAAAGTTAAAGAGCTCATTCCAAGCTTGAAATCTATCTTCAAAAACATGCCATTGTGCTTAAACCAAACTTCAAAAATAACAATATTAAGAACTTTTTTTTATATACTTGTAATTTGTAACTGTCCGGGTCAGCTTGCGTGCACCTCAACTATTGTCACTGGAGATACCGCCTGACCCTACAATGTCAAGAAAACCCATAGGAAATTAATTCCTAGATAGGTGGCCATCAAAATCCATCACATCTTAGTTTTCCAAAGCCCTCTTGACCACTAGGTCACTCCATGATGATTAAAATTAAGAGCCATTTTGAAATTCAGGTCTAAAAAAGCAAAACAGGTTTTCTATGTATAAAATTCATTTGATGGAATGACCCTTAAGATAATTTTCAGAAGAAAACTAACAGAAAAAGGAAATGGAATATTTCAAATATTTTTTGTGAAATGGAATATTTCAATGTTTCTTTGTCTCTCTAGGTATACAGCTGATATTAAATATATCAAAGGGAAAAAAATGAAAATTGACAATATCAAGTTTTTTGTTGGTCTCAAAACTATTTTTAGGATTCATGTTGCCAAGTGCCATATAACTTACAAGGCATAACACTATTTCTTAAAAAAATAATTAGTAGTTTTTAAGCATCTCAAATAACACCTAAGGCTCAAAAATATGACTGCTGGGAATATAAATCTCAAATCTCTTCTTACCCAGTGACATGAATTCTTTTTTGCTTTGTCCTACCAATCCAGTCCGCAAATTCGATAGTGTTTGGAACCTAACATTGAAGATAAATTAGCCCTCAGTAAAAAGTCCATTAGGGTGTGTTTGGGGGAAGGGGAATGGTAATGATTAAGGGGGGAATGAGAATTAGGGGGAGAATAGAAAAGGGAATGATTATGGGGGGAATGATTATTCGTGTTTGGGGTGAAAGAAATGATTATTTGTGTTTGGGGTGAAAGGAATGATTATGAGAAAAATAAAATAATGAGTATGTTGAGAGTGAAAAATAGTGATGTGATGTATAAAAAGTTGTTGGGAAGAGAATAAAAGTAGTTAAGAGGAGAATGAAAAAATGTGATCTTTGGAAAACGTGATTATGGGGGAATGATTTCCGGTGGCCCAAACACGGAGAGTCATCCCCATTTCCATTCTCCCCCATATTCTTGGTGGCCCAAACACACCCTTAATGCTGCCACATAACAGGCACTACAGTCTGTCCATGCTATAACTTTAGGATATCTTATTGGTAGAATATCATGGCTTTCAAAGTTTTTTTTAATAATAAACCAAATGACATACAAAAAATAAAGAGCCCCACATTACAAAGTAAGGAAGCCTTCAATCAAATAAAATCACTCCTAAAGAATAACAAAAAAAGTTAACGGAGGTCCAAAGAATCTAATTAGAGCTCAAACATCGCTTGACAATCTCTCCCCCTCTAAAAATTCTATTATTTTTCAAACTCTGAAGACTCCATAAAATAGAACAACCGAAGTTTTCGAAGTTATAAATTATTATATCTATTTTTTTTTTTTTTAAACACGGGTAACCACGCCCATCCCTAGGCCAAGCACCGGAGACATCGAAGGGTAAATTAAAATCTCATTTTAGCTCCCCTCACACTCAAGATAACCTGCACATCTGTAGAGAGTTAAATGGAAAACAATACCGTGGCTGAAAGAAGGACGATGTTGATATGTCTCGGAAGCATAATGATAACTTCTTCCCAAACAACACCTCTTTCAACATCATTGACATAGTGCACCTCATCAAATATGACCTATCCATGTTAGCAGAAAAAAAATGCAGTAATCAGTATATTATCATGAAACTAAAATCTACTCACATAAAAAAATTAAATTAAAATCTACAACAAAAAATTTTAAACAAAAAGGTGCTCAAAGAGGGAGGAAATTACAGTTTCAAATATTAGCACAAAATAAGCTCCTTTACCCATTCAATATCACGAATAATATCAGCACCTCGATAAAGCATTGACCTTAATATTTCAGTTGTCATTATAAGACAAGAAGCCTCTGGCCTCAAGCTAACATCGCCAGTCAGAAGTCCGACATCAAATTTCCCACAAAAATCACGATACTTCTGATTACTGATGGTTTTGATGGGAGCTGTATATACGGCCCTAGTACAGTGCTGTATGGTATTAAGATTAGAAATAAATTGTAACATTAAAATAAAGAATGTAATAGTTTCACTTACAATAAATAAGAAAGCTAAAAAACAAATAAACAGACTTTCAAGTACATGGCCAAGATGATATATAGCACTTTGGAAGTATCGTTACATACTTTGGTGGCTAGGGCAAATGCATACTCCGCAACAACAGTCTTTCCAGCTGATGTATGTGCAGCAACAAATACAGAATCCCCTTTTTCAAGATGATAAATAGCCTATGACCACAAGATAATAATAGAAATGAATGATTTATTCAACTAATAAATTTTTTTTATTCAAATTTTTTCTTTCAAATAAAATTTTAGGATATACACATTATGTTAACAATAAGACCAGGTAAAAGTATCAAAAACACTGCCAAAAGATAGATAATAACTTACAATATGAAATTATGTTCGGTGACAGAAGGAATGGAAGGAAAATGATGCCTCGTTAATATTTATTATATTTAAAAATTAAAAGTTATATTTTTCTCTACCAAAGAATACAACAGGCAACATCTCAGACGAATTTTAACAACTCGCTCTTATATTTATTTGATCATATAAAACCATTAGAAGTAAGAATTGAAAAGGATCATATATAATTTAGCAGCAACAATTGGAGCCTTTATACATGGATTTGGGGGGGAAATGAGCAAACAAATACAAGCTGCCAAAGAAATATTCATATCCATATCCATTTAATGTTCGTGCGGCCACTCCAACATCCTCTTATATAAATATTACTTTTTTTTACAAGAAATCTAATATAAATATTACTTAATGAAATATAAGCAAAATTGCTTTATACATAGCTTCACACCATAGTAAATTCCATCTTTTATTCATATATTATATCTTACAACAGAAATGAAATTTGTATCTTCTTAAAATAAATAAATGATAATGATTACCTCCTTCTGAAAAGTGTCCAATTCGAAAGGAAAATCAAGGGCCATATTAGGAACAAGCTCATTGAAGTGCAAAGTAATCTCTTCACGCCCACCAACTACAACCCAACCCTGTGTATCAATTACCACAAGAAACAGTGACAAAGAGAGGAACAAAAAATACACAAATAAAGTTTATTGAAACAATTACTTACCTCCTTCCGTCCTCCACCACCATCAATAGCTTGATCGGATCTTAATGACGATCCTCCAAATTCAAGGGACAAAATTTCATCCAAAACGGATATTTCAGGTGCAGGTGCAATGCTAGTGTCTTCGAGCTCATTTTCTTGAACTTCTGACTTAATAGATTCTGCTTTGGGGGATTGACCTTTTCAACCATTATAATATAGAACAAAAGAATGAAAGAGTGAGTCAAATACCAAGAACTATACTTTTATTGAATAATTGAATGAATGTACTCTCATTAAATAAAGTTTTCCTCGAGACAATTCTATCAAGCCACCATACCAAGCCCCACAAACATCTACTAGCAACTAGCAAGAATATATTGGTTAGCTCATTTAAGTCTTAAAACTAAGTATATGAATTTCCCTAAGACATCATGTAGACTGAACATATTTACACCAACAGGAAAATATTTCCAACCAAAAAAAATGAAGGTTACTTTTCAATACAGACTCAGGATCTCATAAAATGAAATCGATTTGTTCATTCTAATATTTTTGGAATGAGTTCAAAGGGCCAAAAAAGCTTGAACCAAATTTATCAAGAAAGAAACTAAGGCAGCCCAAAAAAAAAATCAGTAGAGCCAGCACTCTTTGGATGAAATCATCAATTTAAATTTATAGTGTTTCACTTTACAAGTACAAGAACACACACCATCTTCCTCAGATACTATGGCTTCCTCTTCCCAGCCCCTCTTGAACAAATCATCAAATTGTACAGAAATTTCGCTCTGCTGTGATATTGGCAGATAGGACAGTCAGAAACAAGAAAACTCCATTGACAATGCTTTTTAAGTAAGGTTTTCAACAAATATTCTCCTTAAACAAAAAAAGAATCAACATATTATATTGAAACTACGGTATTAAAACAAACCAGATTTTCAACTGGTGAGGTCTTGAATAAACTTTGGTCCTCATAAACATTCCACGATTTAGGATATTCCTTGTGACACAAATAAGAGAAAGTTAACAAAAATGGTAAAATTTAAATATAAGTTAAGTCAATCATTCTCTAGACTTTTTTTTTTTTTTTTTGAGTTTAACAACAAATGAAAATGGAAACTACCCATGACCTCTTGATCATATCATAAACATACATTTTATGTCAGTTGAGTTATGCCCTTGTTGGCTTCTCTTCTCTAGTAATAGAATTTGGTTCGATATTTCTCAATGATAAAGGAAATTACCTTCAAATCACCTAGGTCCAATCCTTGCTTTAAAATAGGTGGGAGAAATTGAGCAGGACCACCACTTAGAACTTCATGTACCCACTCACCATTAGTAGCTGCGTCGGGAAGAATTCTATCAACAGATTGGGAATCATCCAAACCACCAGGTCGAAAAGGACGATTATTTATGCTTCCCCTTACAAAATCTTTTGCTGGTCCTGGCACTCGTGGCTGTGAACCAGATTCTTGAGCTTCCACATTTAACTCAGAAACATCAACCTGAAAAGTGAAATTAGTCATTGGAAAGTCGGTCGTGAGAAAATACGACCGATATATAGATTGAACAATCAAGCAGTACCTGCACAGAATCAGGTTCCCATGTCCCTCCAGTTGTTCCATCCTTCTTTGGGCGTTCAAATGGCAACACCCAAGTAGGAACCACAACTGATCTTGGCTGTGATGGATCCAAAGATATTTTTGCCATTTCAAACCAATCAAAATCCCACTGTCTTCCCACTTTTTCAGGGGAGAATTCATCAGGGTCTAATCTTGGCTGGAGATAAGTCTCTTCTATGTAGCCTTTTATCGTTTCGGGAGTTTCCTTAGGAAATGCAGGAGGCTGAATTTGAACCAAAAGTTAAAAATATACACAATGCATAACTGATGTTTAGTGGCAAATGGAAATTAAGAAATGCCCTTTTAACCTATAAGGAAAATTACTAATAATTACTAGTGTTAGGGGTGCACAAATGAACTGACAACCCGACGAACCTGAACAACCCAACCCAAATTGTAAGGGTTGGATTGGGTATTTTCCGGTTCGGTTCAGGTTGGAATCGAACCAAAATATATAATACTTAATACAATCTATCACAATTAAGGCTTGTAGCGCCGTGGATGAAAATCAGGTTGATCTTTACATAGGTAATTGGTTCGATACACAGATATGCTTCTTTTATAAATTAATTTTTTAACAAGTCACCTTGATTTCTCTCTATCCTCATAAAAGCAGTGTCTCTGCTTTTTTTTCAAATCCTTTCCGTTTTTATTTTTTATATTCATTTTCTATTAAGTTGGTCACAACATTTCTTATAATTTGAATTTTTACTTTTTTTGGAATAAAATCTTCTTTATTTGCAAAATCAACTTTATGTTTTATTTTTTATCATCAATTTTACATTTGGCCATAATTTATTTTGAATTATTTTCAACAAAAAAATATATATTTTGAATTAGAAATTCATATTCAAAGGTTTAGATAAGTCGAGTTTGTGCTCTCACTTTGAACTTAAAATTATTGCGAACCGATCAACTCAACCTAACTCGAAGATTGATTAGAGTTGGGTAGTGTCTCTAATTGGGTTGGGTTGAGTTAGAAAACTGACAGACCCGAATTTTTGGGTTGGTCCAAAAGTTGTCATTTAACCCAAATGTACACCCCCTACCAAATGGGATTGATATCACAAAATGTTTAATTTTTTATTTATTGATGAACCGATAACCCAACCCAACTCAACCCAACCTGAAAATATAAGGGTTGGATTGGGTTGGGTTGTCTCTTTAATTGGGTTGGAAAATAGACCAACCTAAATTTTTGGGTTGGATTGAAAAACTTCCTCGACCCAACCCAACCCAACCCATGTTCACCCCTAATTAGTGTGGCAATAAAAATTATAAATGAGGCAATAAAAATTCAAACCTTTAACCTAGAAGGAAAATTACTAATAATTAGGTTAGCAAGAAATGTCTCCTCTGAAAATGGAAAAAACAAAGACATGGGACATGAAACATCCTTTAGAAATGAAGAAATTCCACTACAGATAAATTTGGAGAAATGGCTAATGCTAAAAGGGAGGAAGAGGCATATTGTCTTCACTGACTTTACAGTGGTATGCAATTTACAGAATGTTGTCGATTCATTTAAACGAGAGTATAGGTATTTAATTAGGCTGCTTCTTCCAAATAAATGCAAGATAGTTGAAATTTCAAATTTTCAAAGTATTGAGTTAACTTTCAAGATAGGTAGCCACATTTGAGGAGGAACTCAGGTTGTAACATTATTTGCAATAAACACTAACCAAGCCAATACATGTAAGAATGTGGAATCTTGAAGGCTCTAGCATCTTTTCTACCACATCTATGTTTTAGTTCCTTCCAACTACTAAAGATAGAGTTCTTAGTAGGTCCTTTTTTTAACAAGAAACAACATTTTTCATCGAATGGATAAAAAAGGCTATTGCTCAAGGATACAACATTCTTCGAAGTCCATAAAATAAAAAAAAGAACACCAAAAGAAGGCCAATAATATATCAAAGGCAATTAATTCTCTAAAATAACCTCTCTCTAAAATCATCTTTAAAAAAAACCTAGCCACCACACATATCGATATTTTTTTCTCCTCCGCCACCGGGAAGAAGGAAAGGTTTTTCATCTACCGTGTTCCCCTTCTCCACAAACATCGTGATTTTCTCACTTTTACCGTCTCTTTCTGGCTTCTCTCTCCCTCTAAGCTATCTCTCTACAGTTGTTTTGTCTGGAGCAGAGATTCTCTCTCCCTCCCCTCTAAAGACGTTTATCAAGCACCTCTCTCCCTCTTCTATAGTTCCCTGCCACTGTCTTACTCTGTTTTACAGCCATATAAGGTTGTCGTCTCTCTCTGTTTCTACTCTCCAAATCTGGTTGTTGTTGCCACTATATGCTTGGCACCTCTTCCAACATTAGCACTTCCCTCTCCCCTTTTTTTTCTCTCTTCTCTCTCCCTTTACTCCTCTCCAAGCGCCAACATCTCTCTCTTTTCTCTCCACTCGAAGAGATTTTGTGGTTTTTTGTTCTCTCCCTATCCAACCTACCCCACGGTGAGATCAACAATCTTTCTTAACTAGCATTATTCTCCTCCTATGGTGCAACATCAACCCACATGAGCTTCTGGCGACACCCACCTACTTTGGGTCTTTGTTCGACTGTCTTCTGCAGCAACATCGTCATGCAAGACTCCATTGACACCCACCCTTTTCTCTCTATTGAGTTATCTCTCTATACCATTGGTGTTAGGCTTGTATCCATCGATTTTCCTAATTCTCTAGTGATGGCAATCACTCACGGAGGTAGACTTATGGAGAAATATAGAGAAAATAAGTGGAAATCAAGTAGCAAGGCCCAAGAGAACCTCCATCAGCCAAATATCCAAAAAGGTGTGGGTGTGCCACTTACCATCTTGTAGCATATCTGATAAAGAATAAGGCCTTGATGGTTCATAATATTTTTCCAAAGGTCGTGGGCAACAAATTTTCTCCGAAGTTTTAAACTTGAAGGCTATGATTTGGCATCTATAGTTCTCCTCCAAAGTGCCTACTTTTCCTTTTGATACCTCCTAATCCACTTGGCAAGGAGAATCTTGTTTTTCTCTTCTATTTTTATCGATGATTGGTGACCAAGTCGAATAACGGGTTGTCCATGGATTCTCGTCTTGCCAACTCCGGAGGAATTAGACCAATAACCCACCAGTTACAGTCAAAATTTCCAATTTAAGAGACCAAATTAAAACCAATACTTCCTAACTTATGGTGAGTTATGTTGAGCCTCATGCTTTCAGAAGGATTGTACAATACTACAGAAATTTTGAAAAGCCCATACCTTGTGAGATGAAAATACTATCATGCGAAAATTGAAGGTGATTACTATCAATGGCATCATTTCCCAAGTCGAAGACTTTTATAAATCCTTTTTAGGTAGCTTGGGAAATAAGTAAATGAAATACAGTCTCTAACTCAATACTCCATTTACTCCCAACACCTTTTGCTTTCAAGATTTCTTCTAGAAATTCTCAGTTCTCCATTCATAGATCTATAGTCTCCAGCTGTTCTAATCTTCTTTCATTGAGACTTGCATTTATAATCCCATTCCCACTCTTTATGCAATAACAATTGACAATCAATTTTCTCTCAACCGCTTTGTAAAATTGTGCAATAACCACGATATAACAGAACTTCTAACCACCAAATCCTCAAAAATGAAAAATCGTATGATATCGATAAACCCTAAAAATAATTTTAAACAGAAATTGCCGAAAAACCAATAACTACAAACAGAACTGCACGCAATCACATAAAAACTGTAAGCACGCCATGAAAAAAGAGAAGCTTACGAGTATGAAATCCGGAAGCGATCTAACAGGGTTGGAGCGCTCGACAGTTGAAAGAGGCTCGACCTTGAGATGGCCGCTGTGGCCGGTAAACCCGACCCGAAACGAAAGCTCTTTTGTTGCTTCAATTGGATCCATTTCATATCAGATTTCTGCCGCCGGAGTTCCGTTCACTTTTCCGGCGATTATGAGTTTCGAAGTGCAAATTTCTCTGAAATTGATTCGGCAGATTTGGCGGGTTTTAGAGGAAGGAAAGTATGGAGCCGAGCGAGCTGGAATGTCCGTCCCCGTTTTGATACGTAGCCAAGAGCTTACTGTGACTGAAGTGCTTTACTACTTTGGTACTCGAATATTCAACGGCTCAGATTGAACAATGTTTTGGAGATCACACTTTCACCTTATATGCATTTAATAATTAGGGGGGCAAAAAATGTCCAAAAACCGACTGAACCGAACCGACCCATTTGATCGATTAAAAAACATATTGGATCTATTGGTTTTCAAATGTAGAAAATCGATTATGACTGGTTCCGTTCGGTTTGGTATTAAAAAATCGATATAAAAATCCTAACCTTTTATTTTGCAATTTGTCGTGATGTTTCTCAACTCTTTTGCTTCTTCAATCGTTCCCAATTCGCAAGCAATCGGCGTCGCCATCTCCCACTTCTTCTCTTTCCCTTCTTTCCAGAGAGCTTCATCAGCTTTGAATTTTTTGATATAAAATGTTTTAGGAACTATGATTATAGCATTTCATGTAGTTTGTTAACGCAATTCATCTAGGTTTAGCCTATGCAATTTGATCTGCCTCTCATTTTGTTGCTGAAACTCACTTGAGAAATTAATGCTTGGCTTCTCTTATTTTTATTTTTTATTTTTAGAAAATATGAGATTCATTTTCAATATTAGGAGGATATCGAGAATCCCTTCGTAATTCATTTTTCATAGTTATTGAAAAGTTTGTAAGACCCGTCGAATGAGGGGTTTCAACATAATATTTCTAATATAACTAAGCATTTCGACTCGGTATTTAACATTTATTCTTACGTGCTTCTTTATCAAACTACAAGGGTAGTTTTTTCACAGAGTATTTTTAAGAATTTTAAAAATTATCTTTCGAGGTAATTTAGGCCAGGTCAAAACAAATTCAAGTTCAAACTCTAGTGATGAACAAAAAAGGAACAAGGTTATGATGTGTGAGTTTTATTAATAAATAACATTGTCAAGTATTGATGATTCGTCTATGTTTAGCCTATGCAATTTGATATGCCTCTTAATTGACATTTATCCTTTTGTTTATTAAATTA
>JBBMKA010057901.1:0-18020 GCA_037833695.1 Sechiopsis laciniata
TATATATATTCATTAAATAGAAACCACCACAAACGAAACCGCTCTTAAATCACCATAGAGGCAATCTGCAGGTGATGATTCTCCCGACCCAAAAAATAACCCATATTATGATCAACGGAGCCAAGATTAAACAAATAGACATAAAAAAAATAAAATTATGAGGAGGATAAAGCTTTCCTAGTAAGTTAGCAACTCGATTGCAAACCCTACCACAAAAGGCGAAGGATATGTCCCTAAACAAAGGAATCATGTCTCAAATATCAACTAAATATTGTTGAATTTAGCTACATCTTGGAAAATACCTTTTATCGGACTAATAACATATTTAGAATCTGATTCCACCAAGATAGAAGAGATGAGATCAAGCGCATTATCCAATATGTGCCTAAGACCGTCCCAAATAGCTAAGTCTTCCATGATCTTTGTTGAATATGCTTTGATGCCTCTGTCAGGTCTCAAAGAATGGCCTTACCCTCCCAATCTTGAAGCATCTAGTCCATGCCCCTTTCACATTAAAATATATTAATGATTATAAATACAAATATTAATATTAAATCATATTAAAACATATTAATAATTACGAATGCAATTAGTCCAATATTTTGTTACATTTATAACTTCTTCGTTGGAGGAGCTCATCTCATACTTTCAAAAAAGAAAAAAAAAAAATTCACCGGTGCATTAATTTTGGATAAAATGTGATAATTGAGAAGACTAGGGTGGAGTGAGGTGAACGTGTACGCGTAGCATCCAGCTGGGGCCCAGATCTTGTCAAAGATATTGTCAACGGACCCACTATAACAGATTTAGATGAAGACTAGGATTGTTGGTTCCATGGATCACGGCAGCCGTTGCACATTATTGTTATATAAGTTGTTATTTATTATTATTTTATGTAACAAATTGTTGTTTTGATTCTCTCCTTCTTTAACTTTAAAAGGAAAAGTAAATCTCCATTGTAAATTCATATTTTGGAAGTATATAAAAATACTACAGAAGCAGAGCCTTCAGAAATATTCCACTGGTTTTTTATTTCTCACAGAAACGTAACGTGGTATCAGAGCTGATCATGGCCAACGCCAACACTTCTCAAGCTTAATCTTCCGCAATTTTCTCATGTTTCGGTAATGGCGTTTCTACCGGTCCGCCCCTAAATCAACTATTGAACTAGATCACATCAGTGAAGATGGATCAAACCAACTTTCTCCTATGGCAAAATCTGGCATTGCCTATATTAAGGAGTTATAGATTGGTAGATCACCTCAATGGTGAAATCCCATGTCCCGAAAAGATGATAACTAGTGAAGGTGAAGGCTCTAGTTTAGTTTCCTCTACTCTAAATCGGTTAGTACCGAATTCTGAGTACGAAAATTGGATAATTGTAGATCAACTATTGTTGGTTGGTTATACAATTCAATGGCTCCTGAAGTTGTGACACAGGTAATGGGTTTTCAAACATAAAAAATCTATGGAATGTTGTTACTCAGCTATTTGGTATCCAGTCAAAGGCTGAAATTGACTATGTCAGGTGCCTTTTCCAGCAAACTCGTAAAGGAGTATTAAATATGATAAATTACTTATCTACCATGAAAAAACTTTCTGACCAATTGGCATTTGCAGGGAACCCAATTTCGAATTCTGATCTTATATCTCAGGTACTTTCAGGATTGGATGAAGAATATAATCCAGTAGCCATTGGTATTCAAGGGAAAGATGCTAACTGGACTGATATGCAATCTGATTTGCTTTCTTATGAGAAACGTCTTGAATATCAACTAGCCATGAAGACGGGCTTGTCAACTCTCTCGATAAGTTCCACACCCGCCACACCTACTGTGTCAGTCAACATGGTTCAACAGCGACAACCTACTACATTCCACAACAACAATTATTCCGCACAGCAAACTTCTACACCTAGAAAAAATATTATAAACAATGGGTATAGTGGTGGCCGTGGCAGAGGACGTGGACGTTGGAATAATGCTTTGAAAAACGTGTCACGTGTGTGGAAAACTTAGCCACACAGCAGCAGTTTGCTATTTTTGCTTCAACCAGAATGTTAATAATCCAAATCGATCTCGTGACAACTCATCATCATCGTCCTCACAAAACTAGAACAACAAAAATAGCCAATCCCAACTAATTGTAATGGTAGCTTCCACACTCTTGCCACGTTTGAACTTGTAGGCGACCCAAATTGGTACGTTGATAGTGGAGCATCAAGTCATGTCACTGCAAACCCACAATCACTATCATTTGTGACAGATTATACAGGTACACAACGAGTAATAGTCTGAAATGGGAATGAACTTTCTATCTCTCAATTTGGTAACTCTTTTCTACCTTCTCCAAATGGAGCACTTAAACTGAATAGTGTGTTATGTGTTCCTAACATTGCTAAAAATCTTGTGAGCGTGTCCAAATTGGCTAATGATAATAATGTATATCTTGAGTTTCACTCTGATTTTTGTGTGGTTAAGGACAAAACTACAGGAACAACCATGCTGAAGAGCATACTTAAGGATGGACTTTATCAGTTTCAGACTACAAATAAGCCAGTTGCAGCACTTTCTTCTCCTATGATTGCTGCTTAGACGACTGCGCCATTTCATTCAACCTCCTACTTGCATGGTTCTAGTTCTTCAAATAAATTATGTCAAGAAAATGTAATTGTAACCAAGTCTATTCTACATCAAAGGCTTGGACACCCATCTTTAAAGGTCTTGGGTCAACTAGCAAATAAATGTAGTATTCAATTTCCGTTAAATGAAAATTTTCATTTTTGTGAAGCTTGTCAGTTTGGAAAAATGCATGCCCTACCTTTTCCTACACCAAAATCCCGATCTAATTTTCCCTTTGAACTAATACACACAGATTTGTGGGGGCCAGCCCCAATACTGTCTTCTGATGGATTTAGATATTACGTTTTATTTCTAGATGATCACACTAGATTTTCCTGGTTGTTTCCTCTAAAACAGAAAAGTGATACTATTGTGGCTTTCAAAGAATTTCAGGTATTTATGACTAATCAGTTTCGAAGTAGCATCAAATGCATACAAATGGATGGAGGTGGTGAGTACATACCTGTTGTAAATTTTTTCAAACAACAAGGCATTATAGTTCGGGTTTCATGTCCATATATTTCTGCTCAGAATGGACGTGCTGAAAGAAAACATCGACACCTTGTTGAAACAGGCCCCACTCTTCTTGCTCAAGCATCAATGGCGCTCAATTATCGGTGGTTTGCTTTCCAAATCGTAGTTTTTCTAATTAATGGGTTACCTTCTGACTCTATTGCAGGGAAATCTCCATTGGAGTTATTGCTGAATAAAACAATTGATCTCAAAACACTCAAAGTATTTGGGTGTGCTTGCTACCCAAACCTGCGTCCATATAAAAAATAGAAGTTTGATTTTCATTCAGAATGTTGTGTCTATCTTGGACCATCAATAACTTACAAGGGTTTCAGGTGTTTAATAATTTATGGGAGAATTATCATTTCCAGGCATGTCAATTTCAACGAAGGAAATTTTCCATTTCGCGATGATTTTGGCTTGAAGTCAGCACAAGCAACAACCACCAAGTCTAGTGATGTGACGCCATCAATTCTTTCTTGGTTTGGCCAATTACACCAGAACCCTTGTGGACAATCCACAACTCAGCTACCCTATTCGATCCAACAATAACCTGTTACTGGTCATCGTCCTTCACGACCAGCTCAAGACTCACAGGGAACGAGTGCACAAATCAATGTGCCATTCCCGTCTTCTCCACCTAATGAAAACATGTTGCCCACAATAGATAAGCTCACTTTAACTTTTCAGGTTACTGATCAAGCTCAAAGCCCCTTGCATAATTTCTCTGAATCTCCAACTCGAGTCTCAGCCTCATCTTCCTCCTAACATACGACTGTGATTGCTCAACCACTGCCCAGTTCTCCTATGGTAAATGTTCATCCAATGGTGACTAGGTCTAAAAATAGAGTTCATAAACCCAAAGCGTGGACACTTCCACTTCTATTGACTGGACGCTTACTGAACCAACAAAGGTTGGTGATGCTTTCTCTTGTCCTCTTTGGAAATCAGTTATGAAAGATGAGATATGTGCTCTGCATAAAACACAAACTTGGAGCTTGGTTTCTGCAGCCCCTCATATGAATATTGTAGGTTGCAAATGGGTGTTTTGGCTGAAACGAAACGTCGATGGCTCGATTCAAAGACACAAGGCACGACTAGTGGCTAAAGGTTTCCATCAACATGCTGAAGTTGACTTCTGTAATGCCCCAAAAGAAAAAGAAAATAATATATAATATAAATAATAATGATAATAATAATAATAATAAAAAGATTCTTGTTTTGCTTAAAGGGAAAAGGAAAAAAAAGAAGGAAACCCATTTAAGTTCTTTAAAAAGAAAAAAAAAAGAAAAAAAATAAACAACAAAACCCACTTTCTCTTCTTCTTTTTCCTCTTCTTCCTTCACCCACCCCAAACCCTAGCCGCCAAGCCCTGTCGTCGCTGCCGTCGTGCAGAAACTGTCGCAGCCGCAAGCCAGCCTGAGCACGTCCCGAGCTCTGCTCCTCCCCACGCGCACAACGCGATTCCACGCTCGTGCCGAGCCGCTCCACGCTCCATGGTCTTGCGCTGGTCCTTCCCCCCGATGACGTCTGTCTCGCACACGCCTCCTCCGAACCCACGCCCAGCACCGAGACTTCTCTGCACGCGAGCAGCAGGTCGCGCACAGCCCCTGTTTACTAGCCACTGCGCGTGCGGTGCTTCTCGCAGAAGCAATGCCAAGTATTTGTGTTATTTTGACCTATCCAAGTAGTGGGTAAGTGATATTTCGAGCCTTTTGTTCCTTTTAGTGTTGGATTGGTCAGTTTTGGGTTGTTGTGTTTAATGGGTAAATTTTGTATAGGTGGTGGTGATTGATGAGTGTTGTGGATCTTCGAGCAGTGGGTTCGGTTGTTCGTAACCAGTTTTGTGTCTCGTCGATTTTGGACAACTGGGTTTGTTTTTAGTTTGGATCGAACTAGCTTGTAATTGATTTGTTGGCTACAGCTCAAAGAGCACTTTTTCCTTAATCAATCTGTATTTTGAAACAGGTAAGGACCATCTCTACTTGGGTTGTGTGGACCCTGTTCAAGGCGACGTTTACTGTGCTGTTGTTTGTGTTGCGTGATATAGAGTGTTGATGTGTGCATGATTGTTGTGTTGCTTGTTATTCCATTGTTCTGTTTTACTCTGTTGTGGTGCTTCGAGATTGTGGGGTCCCGTGGTACCACCTCGTGTATGTATTTCAAATATTTTAACTGTAAACACGTCGGGATTATAGGGTCCTGGTGCGTTGACTTTTTATCTGTAAGTTCTGTTGTCCTCTGTTTAGTATGCTCGTTGTGATGACATATTGAGTTCGTAGCTAGTCATGTTCATGTGAGATAGTATCCTGTTAGGATGTCTGTTGAGGTTCTTTTGAGCATGTTTGGTGATCTATTAGGACTGAGCTGATGAGCATTTGTAATAGAACTCCTAGTTGACATCATCTAGAGGCTGTAGAGACCCGACGTATTGTTGTCTCATCAGGTCGGTGTCGTTGAGGATCTTTATCCCGCGCCCGATAGCTGGGGATGTGATGTAACATGCTGCCCCCGGCGATGCCTAGTTTGTAGCCCTTTTAGGTGGGCCTTGATCATAGTGTACGCCTGCTATGAGAGGGTCTTAGCTTAGGGAAATAGGTGTGAACAGGCTGACTCGGTGCACTGTGAGGGCCTCTAGGACCGTGACTCAGTGGACACCTTTCTTCGAGTTTTTTTTTAGACATGTTGGCCTGGACCAGGTCAGACTGTGTAGGCCTACACCTGACTGGTTTTTAGCACCATGAGGTGTATGCGTACACGTGCCGAGAGTCAGGTAGATGGCTCACCTGGATTGGTGTCATCAGTACACCAGTAGTGAAAAGTTGTGTTTGAGCTAGATAGTTGTGTAACAAACTTCATGACCAGTCATTTTATCTAGAACATGTGAGTGTCTTGAGGGCCTCACAAGTGAGTCATGTAACGAATCTCATGACCAAGAAAAAAGTAAAAGTTAGTTGAGATCAGTATGTTTTCGCTAGCACGTTAGACTCTACCTTGTGTATTGTACCCCTGTTGGGGAGTTCTTACTGAGTATTCTTTTATACTCACCCTTTCTGTGATTTTTCCACCAGGTAATCAGGGACATCATCGAGGCGGTTAGCTGGGAGATGCTGAGGTGATCATGGCCGAAGCTTGCTGCATCAGTTTGGGTTGTGTCAGGACATTTACAGTTTCCATCATTCATTGTTCAGCATACTAGAATAAGGCTCCTGTTATCTCTTGAAACTTATTTGTTTAACTGTTGGCATGGATGCCCATCTCTTGTTTCTTCATTTATTTAATTGTTTCAACTGTTGAGATAAACACCTTGCCCAAGGGCTTTTTGTGTTCATTTATTTATTTGAAATAAAAGCATCAGGAGCCATTATTTGAAATTTGAAGTTTTTGAAATTATGCATGTTTGTAACTGTTTTTTTTAGTCAGCATGACGTGGGAAATGTAGTTTAAAAATTACGGGTCCTTACAACTTCTTTGAGACATACAGTCCAGCTGTTAAATCTTCCACGATTCGAATCATATTATTTCTTGCCATATCAAATGGGTGGCAATTGCGCCAGTTAGACTTTAATAATGCATTCTTAAATGGCACATTGAAAGAAGCCGTTTTTATGCATCAGCCACCAGGATATGAAAATTCTGCTTTCCTGACTATGTGTGTAAATTAAATAAGGCATTGTACGGACTCAAGCAGGCGCCAAGTGCTTGGAATGATGAATTTAAAAACTTCCTATACAATCACGGCTTCCAAGTTAGTCGATCTGATGCTTCATTATTTTATCTACGAAAAGGTTCTATCCTTGTCTTATTGTTGCTATATGTTGATGATGTAATCATCACGAGAAATAATGCTCCATTTATCATCAGCTTGATCACCTTACTAGATTCACGGTTTGCACTCAAAGATTTAGGTCGTTTAAGTTTTTTTTTGGGTATTCAACTCACATACGCTGACTCTGGCATTTACCTACATCAGTCCAAATATATATCTAATTTTCTTGATAAGTACAACCTGTAAAATGTCAAATCGTGTCCCTCCCCCGCTGTGACAAGTCAACACTTGTCGTTAAATGATGGCCAACTTTTATCAGACCCATCCTTATATCGTAGTGCCATTAGAGCACTTCAATACTTAACAAACGCTCGCCCTATATCTCGTTCTTAGTCAACAAGTTAAGTCAATTTCTTAAAGCACCATTTGACACACATTAGAAGGCTGTCAAACGAGTATTTTGTTATCTCAAAGGCACCATTAATTTTGGGTTGCTGATTCAACCAAGTGATCAGTTGTCAGTCACTGCCTTTTCTGATGCTGACTGGGCCGCCAACATTGATGATACGTTCAGTGGCTGCATATTGTGTCTTCCTCGACAACTCTCTAATTTCTTGGTCTTCTAAAAAGTAGGTTGCTATCGCCCGATCTAGCACCGAATTGGAGTATCTTGCTTTAGCCCATGCGTCAGCTGAAATAACTTGGTTACGCAACCTTCTTAAAGAGATCGGTTTCAATCTGTCAGGGCTTCCTATCATTTGGTGCGACAACATCAGCGCCGATGCTTTGGCTGTCAATCCAGTCTTTCACGCCGGAACAAAACATATAGAAATTGACGTCCATTATGTTCGTGATCAAGTTCTTGCCAAGAAACTCGACATACGCTATGTACCATCCAATGAACAAACAGCTGATTGTTTAACCAAACCGTTGACTCACTGCCAATTTGCATATCTTCGAACCAAACTCGAGCTCTTGTCACTACTCTCTAGTTTGAGGGAGGATGTCAAAGATATTGTCAACGGACCCACTATAACAGATTTGGATGAAGACTAGGATTGTTGGTTCCATGGATCACGGCAGCTGTTGCACATTATTGTTATATAAGTTGTTATTTATTATGTAACAAATTGTTGTTTTGATTATCTCCTTCTTTAGCTATAAAAGGATGAGTAAATCCCCATTGTAAATTCATATTTTGGAAGTATATAAAAATACTACAGAAGCAGAGCCTTCAGAAATATTCCACTGGTTTTTTTATTTCTAACAGAAACATAACGGATCTAAGCTTCCCTGGGCGTGGACAAAAACTGGAGAAAAAAAGAAAAAAAAAACGATTATGTTTTTGGGTACAACTCTGATCATAAACTTCATCATTACTCTAAGCTTCTTCAGGAATTTAATTAATTTCGATACACACTTCGTCCTTATTCTTTAATCAGGTTAAACTCCCTATGAAACGCGATTTCATTTACATATACAATACCCCTATCTAAATCACCACGGCCGTCTCATCCAAGGAACGCTTCATTTTTTCCATTTATGATACTATCATTTGACCATGTTCATAACTTCGACATTTTTTTAAAATATTATATTTCTTTACTACATTGTTTTAGTATAGCAAAATCGCCTCAAGACGACCATGGAGACTTGGACTGAATTCAACTCTCTTAATGACCCATATGCATCTACACTTTTAAAAAACTTCACATATATTGTAAGGAAGAACTGAGAGAACTCTCACTTTTTCTCAAATTAACTAGTCATTATTGTTATTGTGATCATTTTGTTAGGATTTTGCTGCCCAGTCAACTACTAGAGATCTCATAAATAAAACATTTTCTCTATTCAACAGATACACATAAGTAACACAATGTTGCTCAACTACATAAATCTGTGTGTTCTTTATTTCTTATTTCTTAATTCTTGATTGTTGATTACGATTTACATAACTTTTTTCGCTTACAAAAGTAATACTTCAACTAAGATAAGTGTGTCTGCTAATTTATTATTAAGAATTTATGAATTCGAATATCTCATCTTTAACTGTAGTTGATCTAACAAGAAAACTAGTCTTCGATATCACTTCACTACAAGGAAAGGGGTCTTTGCCGACGGTTTATAACGTCGCCTAAGGTCAATAAGCAGTCGCCTAAGCCTTAGGCGACGGTAAATGAACCGTCGCCAAAACCGTCCGCAATGCCTCGTCGGAAGAGCCTTAGCCGACGTTTTTGTAACACCGTTGTCAATTCGAATGTTATACAACGATTTTCCAAATCGTCGGACAAAAGGACCTTAGCCAACGTTCTAGAAACCGTCGGTTAAGGTCTTTTTGTCCGACGATTTTGCACCGTCGTTAAGTTATATTTTAACCAACGTTTCAATAAAACGTCGGAAAAGGTTGTTTATTTTGATTTTTTTTTTAATTATTTATTTAGTTTTTGTGTACACATATGAACTATTATCATTCAACCACAAACCCAATTTAAAAGTAAACCAAGCACATGGAATAAAAATTACAAAATTTATAACAACCTTATAAAAAATACAAAGTTCTAAAAAAAACCAATGTTCACATGTCAGACTACAACCACAAACCAAAAACCAATGTTCTAAAAAAAAAGAAGGTAAACGAGACGTTGTAGCTTCCTTGTCCTCAACCACAGTTCGTACGTCATCTGCAAAAATGAAATGAACCATGAGTTAGCTAATAAAACTTAAAAGAAATTATACTTATAAAAGAAACTTCGAAATTTGAAATTTGAAATTTCGGCAGCATAACATCACCCCTATGAATAACCGAAAAAAATTTACACCTGTTTTAACCATGAAAATCATATATAGTCTACATTGTGGCTACCTTTGCTGCAGGGTAGCCACAATCCACATAAAATATGCATAAATGTAGAGTTTTAATTACTTACCTAAGTGTAACGTCACGTCCTTGATCTATTCAACGACTCCATCATCTCTCGAAGCTCGTTCATGCCTTCGCGAGATTCCTCTCGAGACTTCGCTAATTCCTCGCGAGTCAAGGCGAGTTCTTCTGCTAATTTCATCCTTTGCTCTCTTTCAAAATCCAACTGTGTCTTGAACGTCTGGACCTCTGCTTCAAGCTGTAACTCACGCTGAGAAGAAATGGATTCGCTAGCACTGGAACTTGATGAAGATGCCCTCTTACCTCTCGCAGTAGACCGGAACTCATAAGAAACCCGTCCTAGGCCCTTTATGCTATCTGTCCAAATACCTAAAATTCTGTCGGTGACCTCTAACTCGTCATATAGTAGTCCAGCGGCAATCGCCGTTGTTTTAATCTCCATCATTTGTTTCTGTACAAAAATCAAACATACATTAGTATCGGGATAAACTTTAAATGAAAAAAGAAAAACCAACGTACTTACATAAGCTTCCTCTGATTTCTTGTTGACCCATCGGCCATACTTGTAGTGAGTTTCTTTAAATAGATCAATATACCCCATGACCTGCCCATCCTCCCATTTATTGCATAAATATTCCCAGTCAGCTGGATCTGTTACGGAAGTATGTGGGTTCGATCGTCGAACCGCAGGATCCAGACTCCTAAAAATATGATAATGTATGATTAGTTATTATGCATTAAAATAAAACAACATAAGTATAAGTTAATATGTTACTTACTTGTAATGTTTATGCAACGTGCCTCTGTACTCCTTCATCGTGGATTGCATCACGTCCTCTATATGATGGTTGACCTTAGGATTACTAAGGTCTAGGTCGAAGTGTGGTTGTGAAATAGGAATGTATAGATTAATACAACAAAATAGTGACTAAAATACGAACAATGTGTTTTTAAACATACCAAGAGTCTCTGTTCACTAGGTTCTTCAATTCTGGAGTGACCTCTTTCCATTTATTGAGAGTCACAGGAAACGACCCTCTCACAAGCACCCCGATCTGCTTACTCAACCTGTTTGCAGTTGGTCCAACAACCTTTCCGTACTCCTGACTAAATTGGACTCCGACAAGGCCGTGATTAGTTACGTTCCTCTCCAACTCAGCGCTCGTTGAAATACCTCGACCGCGTTGAGGTCTAGATGTACTGCTACCTGCACGTGATTGAATGTTAGAAACCAACAAAAAAATGTGTAAATGAACAAAATATATGAAATCATACCTGATGTCTGGGTCTCCTCAGAAGGCATAGTCATAGGAACAACATCCTGTTCATCAGCGGTCTCATCAAAGAATGTGCTAGACATCCCCGACAAATTTGCAGGCATGACTACACTGCAAAAAATATATAAACATTCATTATATGAAATCAGGAAGCGAGCTAGTGAAGTCCATAAGTACTTAACTATACTAATTAGTCTGAATAACAATCATCAAATGGGAGGCTCTCAGAAGACATTTCTCGGTCATCTTGGATCTCATGGTCGTCGATGAAATTATCCAAATTATTTAATGATTGTCTCCTATTCAGTGTTAAATCAACTATGACCATTTCGACATCAATCCTATGTAATATACTTTCTTCTATACACTCATCGACAGTTGTTCGACCTTCTAGTTGTATTTCATTAAGTTCTTCATCCTCTTGCTCTTCCACTTCAGACACATCCCATAATTTTTTATTCGGTACTAATTGCACTACCTACTGATTGCGACCGTACTTTGAATCGCTTATATAAACACTTGTTGTGCTTATGTAGCAAAGATCGGCATACTCAATGGCGATCAAACAAAAATCCACATTCCAAAAAGAAATAAAAAAATCAAATGCGATCAAGAAAAAGGTCAATTACATTGTCATTCCTCTATCATTTCTTCGATCCAATTCTTCATTCAACAACAACAAAAATTCACAAAATTACAAAACAACACAATCACAAATCAACCCCAGATGCAGAGATAGATAAAAGATATAGGATCTTGGAATGGAGATTAATCCAAACAACAACAAAACGAAACAACAACCGATCAGATACAAAAATTAAAAAAAAAAAAAGAAAAGAAAGAGATTTAAACGAAATCAGTCCCAGCATTTGACCTAATTCCAATAAACACCAACAACAAAAATTAAGTGCGTATTTGACCTAATTCTAATAAATATAATTGAGATTACATATACAAAAATAAAATCAACCCTCAGAAAACATATACAAATTTGCTAGAAATGAAAAACACAAAATGTTGATTTGTGAAATTGAAGGTAGAGATGATTTAAAGAGGATTTCAAACCTAAAATGTTGATTTGTGAAATTGAAGGTAGAGAAGGGAGAATGGCGGGGATGGCGGCGGCAACGGAGAAGGTAGAACCTTTAACGGCAGCGGCAGAGATTCAACAGCGGCGGCGGAAACGGAAAAGAGAGAATAGGAGAAGGGAGAATCGGAGAAGAAAAGAGGAAAAGGGAGAATGAAGGAAAAAAAAAAGATTATGTTCTTAACAGGGGCTTTGCCGATGGTTTTTATAACCTTATCCGACGGTTTTAAAAACCGTTGGTTAATCTATTACAAAATGCGCCTAATTTTCATTTTAGAGGGAAATTTAAATATTTGCCGACGTTTTATAAAGTATTGTCCGACGGTGTGAAAAACCGTCGGTTGAAAGTTAAATAAAATTTATAAAAAATAGTTTATCCGACGTTTAAAGATAACCGTCGCCTAAATTGTACTGTCCGACGTTTTGTGCCCGACGGTAAATAAACCGTTGGCTAACATCATTTTTCTGGTAGTGCTTCTATATGTATAGAACTAAAACAACCACTTGCTACTGCTTACATATGGTTATATCCTTCTTCTTCACAATTCTAATGAATCAATGTATAGACTCGTGATTTGAAAAAAAACACTCCAATACTATACGAACGGTTGTGCCTTCTGCTCCAAAGTTTTGTTTGGATATTTATTGTGCTGGCCCCTCTTAAGTGTTAACAACGTATTTTTTTTTTTTTAGTTTTTTTGTATCAGTAACAAGATGCTGTCTTATGATTATTACAATCATTTCATTTTCAGCCAATAAGTCTAATGGATTATTTGACTAATTTTGAACTAACCTTTTATATTCCACCTGATATTGTCTACACAACTCATTCAGCTTCATTTTGTTTTTTATTTTTGAAATTTAAGCCTACAACAATTATTTTACCATATGTTTTTTCTTATTTGGATATATACGTTCTTCTTATATTCTTAGAAATCAAACAAAAATTTAAAAACAAAAAAAATAGCTTCCAAAAGAAAAGATGAGTAGGAAATTTAAGTAAAAATAAATTTAAATTTCAAAAATCAAAGACAAAAAATCAAATGATTATCAAATGAGTCTTAGTTGTTTCATTTCATTGTGAGGCTCAAAAGTTATTCCCACTTAACAATTTCTAGGAGCCTTGAATTATGATTGTACTGGGCTTGACTCATGGCCTTGTTTCTTCATTTTGCAATATCTCTGCCATTCCAAAATCTAAAAGTCACATGCATTCACCTCACATAAAAGGAAATGAGATTTTGTTCATTTGAATTTCCAATCCGTAGTACTTATTATGTAATCGTAAAAGACAATTAAAGAATAAAAGAATGAGAAACAAAACACAACACACTAACACGTGGTTCACCGACTAAAAGAGAAACCATTTTATTTAAAGATCGCAAAGAACACAGTATACTATAGATAAATGGAATAAGAGTTTTAGGAAAGTTTATATATTGAATCATTCTTAGCCCAACATAGTTGAAAGGAAGATATTTTGATGTAATGTTCATTAAGAGGTCTCTTAAATAGAGATTTACAACAGTATGCAAAAAGCAAGTGTTATATCAGCGGAAAAGTAACTAATTAACAAAGATGAAAACTTTTATCTCCAATAAATTATTATTGGCGTATGAATTTTCTAACCAACTGGTGGGCCTTTGCAAGAACAGTTGAAAAGATTTGCTTCAGTTTACCAACTGCGATTTCAGAACTAATTAAAACAGTTACAAGACTTATTATCCGCAGCTACTTTCAAATCAGCACTCTCTTGGAGCATCTTTCAAAGGAGAAAATAAGCTATTTGTGGGAATCCTGCTGTTTGGGTGGTGTGAAATCGAAAACTATTCCAAGACAAGGAGACTTTATAGTTGATATCTTGGTTACATCTATAATATCCTTTTTTATGTAATTTAGAGGGGTCTTTTGTAATATACCCTTCGGAAAGAATTTTTATGACCGAGAATTAGAGCTTCACTCTTGGAGGTTTCAAAGCTGACAATAGAAATCCAGACGATAGCAGCCCCATTTAGAGCTGTGGTCTAATGTCTACCAAAATTCCAACTCGAAATTTAAAATGATCGACTTGCGATGATGCAATTCTCCAAAAGCAGTGATGGAGATGCTATAGATAATACAAAAGAACCAGACTACGTACTGATTACTAAAACAAAATTGACAGTTGGAGTATTAAATTAGGCTCAGCTGTGTTTTATTAACCCAAAGCCAAGTGGTTGTGGAGACAACTAGTTTAGTACATACAAAAATAAATGTAAAAATTATAGAAAGAAGAATTAATCTCGTTTGGCATTGTATCTTACATGTCTAATGCTAAAATTGGGGGGATTGGGGGTAGGAGTATTTACAGGGAAAAAAAAAAAATATAAATATAAAATTAGAAAGGATGAACATTTTTGGTGAATCCATTGGCAGTGGCGAAGAAGCCAAGCAAATCCTGGCGGTAGGGAAGATAGGATTTGCGGTTGTTAACTTGCTTCTGGGCTCTGCTTCTAATGTAGTGTGTCTCATGGGCAGAGGAAGATGTGGATGCTGTTTGCCCTTTCACCTTCACCCGGTTCACCTTCGGGGCCGCGGTCGCGGTGACAGTGGCAGCGGTGGTGGTATTCTTTGTATCCGATTGAATTTGAAGCTTGTGGGGCTTGTTTGGATTGGGATTGGGATTGGAATTGGAATTGCTCAAGAAAACGAAAGCGTCCTTGCCGTCGCTGCTGCTACGGTTCATGGTCATAAAGTCGCGGAATCGGCGGAGCTTGGAGAAGCCGGTGGAGTTGCTCTTCTTCACCAGCTCCGCCGTCGCCGGTGACCACTCACAGTAGGTTCCCTCCTCCAGCTCTGTCTCCGACTCTGATTCGGGTGCTAACGTATTGGGCTTTTCAACGAACACCTTTCTCAATGGCGACCGGAGCGATGGAGGATTCTCGAAATCATCTGAACTCTCTGCAAACAACAGGTCGCGATTGAAGAGTGGATATATTGGGCGGATCTGGCCGTTAAAGAAGGCATCATCGGCGCTAATTGGGGAACCATCAGGATTCGCGCACACAAACGAGAATTCTTCATCGCTATTATCTTCAACCTGTAATTTATCCTCCAAAGCTAAGGATTCGAGGTCCTTTTCCATCTGGTTCATGGTTGCTGTAGAAGATGAAGAAGAAGAAGAAGACGAAGACAAGGTTAACAGCTCACCAGTTTGCATTTCAATTTAAAAAAATTTGGTGGTTGAGAAAATTAATTTAGGGGTTATTAATAAACAATTAGGCAGCTGGTTGCTTGGTGAAGACGATTGGGAAGTTTCCAATTTTGAAGCGACAAACAATTACTACTTTTCTTTTTCTCACATTAAATCCGGAACGCGGCCTACTTCCTCCTTTTAATATTATTAAGCTCAAAAACGAGTGAATCCTATTTACTCTCTTTTTTTTTTTTATGTGTTCATTTGACTTTTATTATTTTGTTTGTTGTGTATTTCGAAAAAAAAAAAATCTCGGTCCATGTACTTAAAATTTGATCTTCTATTTAGACTTTTGGAAGTTCCAATAGAGCAAGCAACTACTGAATTTACTGATAAGAATTTACTAATAAGAGTAAAACTCTAACAGTATCTTGTACAACTTTATAATCATGTTTGAATTTTTTTTTCCACAATTTTATGATTAAAAAAAAAACTCACTCAATTTAGTAATATTATTGTGTTCTTGTAATTTCGTGACTTTAAATTTAACACCTTTAATTATTGTATCTCCTTAAAAAAATAAAAAAAACAACTAAATTCTACTGACAATATATATAACTAAAAGTTATGAGAAATCTCTAATTAATGTTGAATTTTAAAAAAATATTTTCTGATTTTTAATTAAGATTTTTTAAAAATAATTACTTTTTTATTTATAAATTTGATTCATATTTTTATATTGTAATAAAATATTTTAACTTATTTATAGATTAATTTTTATTGTTTATTAAATACATGAATTAAAATAAGACATAAGAAATTAAACATTTAGAAGATTAACCTCTAAAATGATATATTAACCATTATTTATTTAATCTCTAAAAAAACCTTTATTGATTTAATCTTTAAAAATATCTTTGTTTATTTTAAATCTTCAATATTTTTTGAAAACCACAACTTGAGTTGTTTTTCCTTATGGGTGTGTTTGTTTTTTGGACATGAAGAGTGGTTAATAACCACTCTTTAAAAATCCATCATTTATTTTTTTGTAGTAAACAATCACCGTTAACTACTCTTCAACTCCTCTATCAAATCTTACATTAAAATTTATTAAATTTCACATCAAATTTATCACTCAATCATAACTTCAATCCCTATACAAGTAGTTGATTACTCCACTACTATTAACCTCAAATCTCAAACGAGTAGTTAACCACTTCAAACTACTATTAAACACTTCATTTTTTTCTGCTCCACTCTTTTCTACAAAAAAACAAACACACCCTATCTCTATCCCTTTTTGTTTTTGTTTTTGTTTTTTTTTCCTTTTTTCCTGTTTGGCGGTCGTTGAGAAACTGGATGGGCGCTTCTTTTTTTCACACGTGAAACGTCACACGCTGACACAAAGCTTTTGAATTGACCGAGTCGTCAAAATTCTAGAAGGGGAACGATTGCGTCACCGGGGTGAGGAGGCTCACTTGGGTGACAAGCATGCATTCGTGATGAGCCCAGTCAAAGTCAAAGGATGCAAATGTGAAGTCAATGATTGAGCTGGAATCAATCCTCACCGATGACGACAACCAAATGGATGGTTCCTGATATGTTTAATTGGAATTGTTTGTGACTTCCATGTTAAGGATTTTGAACCCGTCTATTAACATAATTTCTTTTTCAAGCTTTCGTTCTGACAAAATCACTTATCCTATCTAAGCTGCTGTCATTTATTTTAATTAAATCATAAGTAGCTTTTGGTGACATTACCTGTGAATTCCACCAAATTAATATTCAATGATTGGAACAATGTAAGTTAATTTCTCAATTATCATACAGATTGTTGTGCCATAGAACTTTCTTTACTTTATAAAAATTAAAAAAACAAATAAACAACGTATGTGACTTCGTGTTTTTAATTATCTCAAGAAATATGTCAATCAATTACATTGGGAATTAGCTTGTTCTTGTCAATAGTTGATAAACTAATATATATGCAAGTGTACATCTACATGAAGACTAGCAAAGTCATGGTCTACAATTTTTTTTTATTTATTTAATACTTAAATATACTTTTTTTTTCAAAATATAAAAATATTATATATAATAATGAAAATAAGTTAATTACAAATATATAAATATTTTTATTAGTTTTTTATTTGCAACAATATTTTTCTTGAATTCAACAAAAAAAATTAAAGCGGAGAGATTTAAACTCATTATCTTTTGGTTCATGGACACATAACTACACTCATGTAGGCTATGTTTGTTTTTTGGACACGAGGAGTGGTAATAACCACTCCTCAACAACTATTCGTTTGCTTTTTTTGTAGTAAATAATAACTCTTAACCCCTCTTTAACCACTCTTTAACCACACTTCAAACCTTCTATTAAATATCTATTTTTTTTAATCAAATCTCACATTAAATCTCATCAAACATATCATTTAATCTAGACTAACATTATTGAAACATTCCTAAGACCTTCCATTTTATTTGTTATGTTCTTAAACTTGCAAATTTAACACAAGAGGTCCGATTTAGAGTTAATTCAAAGTTGTTCAAAAATTGCATATAGCATAAACTAAATTTACCAACATTCATTCAAGAAATATAAAGAACAATGACACCAAAGATTTAAAGTGGTTCGGCAAGCCTAATCCACTCGCAAAGGGCTTTTAGGCCTTTGCTAGAACAATTTTATTA
>JBBMKA010057922.1:0-18008 GCA_037833695.1 Sechiopsis laciniata
CATGTTGTGATCTTCCAAAATAAATGACTACTCTCATGTCATCTTCACTTTAATCTCTTCTTCACTTGTTGTGCTAAAGTTGTAAATAAATTCGGCTTGAAAAAGCTTTATCTTTTATTGTGCATTGGAAAGCTTTTGAAGATGTAATATATATGCCTCTTGAATCTTCTTTGCCTTGCTCCTTGTAATAGGACCTTCAGGTACATGCAATAGTTCGGTTGTCTGATTCGTATCAGTTGGCCTTTTTTGGGTGGTACAATATCTCACAGTCGTAGTCCTTAACTAACTCAAGTTACCTCCTTTGTCTCATGTTTAACTTCTTCTGAGTGAAAGAGTACTTAAGGCTCTAGCGATCTGTAAACAGCTGAATCCTCACACCACACAGGTGGTGCCTTCAAGATTCTCAGTGCAAAAGCAACCGTCGCCAACTCCACAACAAGAGTCGGGTAACTATCTGTCAAAGTGCTTCAGCTGACGTGAAGCATACACCAGTCACCTTACCAGGTTGCATCAAAACACAACCCAAACCAACTTGGAAACATCCATGTACACTACAAAACCACTCATTCCCACTGGAACTGCTAAACCGGCTTACGTCAAACTGTGCTACAAAGCAGCAAGACCCTTAGCCCAAAGGACTTCCTCCTTTTAAAGCTTAAAGTTGCACGAAACCATAAGCATCAAGCATGAAACATCCTGATCAAGCACTAACAAGCTGCTAAAACACAATCCTTAAAACAACAAACCACTAGGGTCAGGTGCAACACAACTAGCAAGGCTTCCTCACAAGTCAAGACTTGGAAGCGACACGCCTTGCGCAACAACGAACCTCGACTGAAACAAGAGGACGTCTAAAACCTCAAGTGGCCAACCAGCTTTTAACAGGACAATAAAAGCTCTTGAGCTAACCATTCACTACCTGTCGGTAGAACAACCAACACTCGAGCTTAATAGTCACAAACTCTAACTCTTTCAAGGACAAAAGTTTCTATCTACTCACAACCAAATTGCAACTCTTTACCAAGTGGAACAAACCAAGGATAGAAAACACTATCACCTCTCAACGGTGGCATCCAAGCAAAAGTGATAAACAATCACTGAGCTGAAAAGACAAACTCTACTTGAAACCACAATCATTTAAAGTAATACCTTAAATACAACCAAGCTCAACCTTAGGTTGCACCTCCAGGCCAACTCGAAGATTACTGCGAAACATACCCTGGCTTGGCAACTGCCAGCAAAGCTCCAATCGAGCAATTGAAAACTCACTATCTGGGTCTGACCGAGCTCTAGCAAGGATCTCCACGAGCTTAGGGTCCTTCTGACAACCCTCAGACAGACATTGTCGTAAAGACGATCTAACAGCTAACTGACTAAATAAGAATAAACCTTCTTCAGCAACACAACTACACTGGCTAGCTCCAACTTTCTAGATACAGGGGCAAGAGACCAAACACGCTGTAGAATGTGTCGTCCCTTTACTCAAAGCATCAGCCACCTCGTAGCATTACTCCAGGTAAAGATCTCTACAACACCCTTAACAACACTAGTTGACAACTGCGTGGTTTCTAGTCAACCATAACTTGCTCGGTCCCATCTGGGCTCTAACGAAACAATAACAAGGATTCTTCCCTTCCAAGATCACGTTCCAACGAACAACTCTTGTCTGACGACAAGCAACCCAACAACAAGCAGAACACATTTGCAGTCTCAAACTAAGGGCACCTTTTTAGGATAGTATCCTTGAACTGGGAGCCCAACTTCTCAAAAAATTGAGCACAGTCTTGCTCCAAATAAACAACTTTGACATAACTTCCAATAACAACCCACACCGGGAACAACTACTCCCAGGTACACATGTGAGTGCAAAGACTAATCACTACAGGAGACCGAAGTCTAGCCGACTCTCATAGAGATGCCACCAACTGACTCTCAACGGAGTCACAACCAACGATTGAACACTAAGGGTCCAACTCTTCACGCTCTATCCCTAACCTCTTACCCACCTCTCGGGTAAACTTAGGGAATGATACTCTCGGTCATCCCTCGAACATCTTTTCTCTCGTGGCCATCTGACTACCAACGACAAGGATGACTTGTGCTACATGAGTAAGTGATCCAATTGGCACATTCTGTGCAACATCTAGAGAAACATGTTGAATATCCAAGGAGGTCATAAAATCATCTGCACAACAGTGCAAACTAGGCCTAAGCTAGGCCTGCACCCAAGCTTGGTGCCAAACAAGCATTCTCCAGCCACGTCATGAAGTGCTGCTAAAATAAAACTCTAGACCCTACTACAAATAGGCCAACAAGGTCATAACCTCTAGTGACGGCAGCACCGACAACTCGTACAAGAACTCCAGACTCATCAATCTGGCCTTTGGTATCTCATCGATCGAACATGCTCAAGATATACTCCTGAATCTCTGCTCGATGCTCAACGAACATCTCTCTAACCACAACACTCATGGCTGTAGCACTGTGTCAGTTGAGCTATCTGTGCCCGAGACTCCTCTCGCTGCGCTGCCAACTATGCCTGAGTCTCTGCTCTCTGTTGAGCCAACATATCTACCATCATCTCTCTCATGGCTGAAGTAAACTCTGCTCTAGTAGTCTCTACCCCCTCTCTCGGTAAAACAACAGCCAGGGCCAAAGGTGGCCTACGGGTCTAGTCAACCCTAAACGTGGTCTAAACCATAGTTGGCTCAGCTCAAACTCCTCGGTTGGCGGTACCAAACGTCCCTACTCCTCTATGTGACTGGCACATTGGTGATCAACACATAACCACAAAATTAGTCCACAATTGGACTCTCACTGCCAACAACAGGTAGCAAATGTATACTAGATGTAAGTACTGTAAACAAAACCCTTAGCAAAAGAACTTTTGACATACCTGACGGCCGTGGAGTGCTGATGATCATGGGGACAAACGACCTAACTCAGTAGGTCATTCTACAAAATCTATGACTCTGAGCATTGATACCAACTGTAAGAACCCGACTCTAAAAATAGTCCTAAACCTGGTTCTTACTCAGCATGCATGAATGTAAAAACATTTAAACCAGTATGGACAACTTATGCGAATAAAAACTCATTGAAATTTAAACATTCAAATCAATCTCATTAAAACAAATCAGGTTCCTGGCGAATAATTTATTCAAAACCATAAATAGTTTAAGCCATAAATATGCAAAATCTTTCTATGGACTCCGTGTCCAACTACATGCTAGATAAACAAATAAAAAGACATAACAAAGTGCGCCAGCAGCTCCCATGATCATGCAGTTCCTCCTCTAGCCGTTCTGGTGCTGTCCCAAGTTACTTGGTGGAAAAACCATAGAAAATAAGGGTGAGTACAAAGACACTCAGTAAGAATCTCCAACCAGGGTACATTATGAAACAACACATCATCTAGCATTCAAGTATACATGCAACAGTTACCAACACAGAATCCCTGAGGTGAGTTATCAATACAACTCCTGAGTCATCAAAAGTCTCTTACCTCTGGCCTAGTGATCAGCTCAATAACTGATCCTGAACAGATATCCTCGAAGGGTTCATACCCTCGGCCCAATGACCAACTCAAAAGCTAATCCTAAACAGATATCCTCGAAGGTCTCATACCCTCGGCCAAATGACCATCTCAAAAGCTGATCCCAAATAGATATCTTCGAATGTCTCATACCCTCGGCCAAATGACCAACTCAAAAGCTGATCCCAAATAGATATCCTCGAAGGTCTCATACCCTCGGCCAAATGACAAACTCAAAAGCTGATCCCAAATAGATATCCTCGAAGGTCTCATACCCTCGACTACATGACCAACTCAAAAGTTGGTCCTGGGACATTTGGAAGAGTACCCGGTGTTTGGCTCTAAACTTGAAAAGGGAAAGGTGTACTCACGAACATTAGCCCGAGGGAGCTCTCCTCCCGGCACCTAACGCGTGTGCGCGCACAACGCATGCTACTGCAAAATGCATAAATGTGAGGGCCTTAGAACAAACTACGTCGGTCCATGTACGCATGCCTAAAGACTCGGAAGCGGTGTCACTGATCTACAGTAGTGCGAGGCCTTTGGGACTCAACTGTAGCTGCCAGAATACCACCGACACCTGAAGCTAAGAACCGGCCAAGGTAGGCTTGCACCATTGGCAGGGTTCTACTCTAGCAGGCTACATACTAGGCTTATACCGGTGTGGTAGCTACTCCACACCGGACTGCTAGGGATAAGGAATCAGTCCTCACAGCCCGACCAGTGGGGACACATACGTTGGTCCACTCTCAGCCTCTAGATGATGACATCCTAACAAGTTCTATCTAAGATCATTCAACCCTGTTTCCTAACAATCAAACATGTTCAACAACATATAACCCTAACATGGTACTACGAGCTTAAACAGGAAATCAAAGCATGGTGGAAGAACGAACCTAGCATGGCACTAAAATGTGGAAACAGAATCAATACATGCTAGCAGTACAGAACAACATACAATCCTATCCACTAACATGCTCGTAAACAGTAAACATGCAGCAAGAACACAATTAATGAATATTTCACAGGGCCCACACAACCCTGGTAATAAATCCTTACCTGGAAGGCGAGAGAATAAACACAAACAGATAGTGCTCCTTGAGCTGCAGAACCAACAGACCTAACAATCAACAATTAACAAGCACGAATTAAATACTACTATCTAACAGTTCAAAAGTTGAAACGACTAAACACAACAAGGCTTGGGAAGGAGTTACCCAAATTCGAGAAGAACTAGCTCGACAGGGAAGCCTCGGTGAATGCAAGCTCTCGGTAAGGCTTACGGTGAAGCGACAGACGGCTGGACGAAATGCAAGGCTCAGCGAAGCAGACGAGGAATCGCTAGTCAAGATGGACGAATGGCTCGCTGGGGCAAAACTTGGAAGGCAAACGCAGCACAGTGGATCGGCTTGGACAAGTGGACGGGTGAGGCCTCGGCGTCAGTAACTATCTGAATGACTAAACAAAGACCTACTAATCGATATGGGTTACATCGCATGGATAGGGGAAGATAGGAATGGTCTCTGCCTTTCCCTACCCCTCTTTGATCCAATCAAAAATGAAAAAAAGAAGAGAGTCACAACCGTTGAAAAATCCGCCTTAGCCTCAGGTAATTGATACTTTCAGGGGGAGCAAGACGGCTTCTGAGCCATATGTCAATCTATACGGGGTTTCACCAGTTCCCTTCTTGGGGGAGGTTCTATACGCCCAGACCATTGAGCTCTGTCATCCCGCTCTTCGAGATCTTTCATTGGCACAATCTCTCATCTTCTGAACCCTTAGATGATCCAAGGCTAGTAGCCTCATTTCATCAAGACTATCCAATTTGGCGTAAGCATCTGGATAATCAGGAATGCGACGTAGATCGGGCGGTCTTATGTTGTGTACGGGAAATGTTCACGACGCGCGAGGTCCTTCGGAACCTATCGGTCGAGTATATGCGGGCTCAGCTACAAAGAGAACACGGGTGACAGATCTCGACATCAGGCCACAAAAATGAACAAAGAGTGAGAAGGGTTTGGGTGAAACGTACCTGGGCGATCGCAATCTAAAAGCTGTAAAAATGTCTGGCTGTTCGCAAGGGAAAAGGCGACAGCGAAGATGAGCGAGGCTGGGCGTGGAAACGTGATCGCAAGGCTATGATCGCTGCTGGCGCTCACGATCGAGTTGCTATGCAAGATGTGAGCAATATGGGCAGCGTCTGCAGTTGTGGTGATCGGATCGACGAATGTGCTGGCTGGAGGTCACAAATGCTCTTGATGATGGGAAGGAGATGAGAAAAGGAAAATCGTAAATGAGAAGGGAAAAGCGGCTAGGTTTGTGATTTGGAGAGAAAAAGGGTTTATATGGGGTTCTCAAGGGATTCCAACTTCGAGTCCTGGCGTAGACACTTTTAACAAATAAATTCTTTTTTTTTCTTTTTTAACCAAAAGAACTCCCAAGCTTTCCAAGATGCAACTCTAACCCTAGAAACTTAAAATCGAGAAAATAACCGAACTCAACAAATAACAGAAATAGCCTTGAAACCCTGCCTTGAAACCCTGGAAAATTACGAAACTACCCTTGAAGGCAAAATTATCGAAATACCCCTGGAGGCTCACACTGCCCTAACGGCCCAACCGAACAACTAAAATAGCAACAGAACATATCTGGAGAACCAAAATAGAAAATTGGGCCGTTACATTTATTGGCTCCTTACCATTCTACCTAGATCCTTCCGTGTCTGACGGTAATTGCCCTAGTGGTCTATTTTTTATATCTGCTACGATTTGACCTAATTGTAGTTGAGTCTTTAACAGGGTTTTATGCTCCATCACAACCATGTTGTTCTTCGCTATGTAAACCTTCAGTGCTGAATCTAATTGTAGAGCTTGCTGGTGGTTACTTCCAAATCCAGATTGTGGAGGTGTGCGCTGTTGTCCATTTGGTTAGCATTGCTGCTTTGTCCTCTCCATAAGAAATTTGGGTGTTATTTCCATCCGGCATTGTACGTATTTGAATAAGGGTTATATTGTTGTTGCGAATTCGAATTTCCAACATAATTAACAGACGCTGTGTTTTCACTATAGAGCTCGTACAAGTGATCGCCTCCACAGAGTGCACAGAATTTAGGAGTCGATTGCTCAATTACCGATGTGTTTTAAGGTGTAGTCATTTGAATATTTTTCAGAGTGTTTGTTAGTGTAGCCAATTGTGCTTTTTTGGCGGTCATTTCACTTAGCTCAAATTTACCTAATATTTTATCTTGGTTTCATCCTTGGCTTATCTTAGGCGTGTGATTTTTAGCAGTTGTATCGATGATTTTGTAGGCCTGATTATATATTTTATCCATCAGACATCCTCCTGCTGTTGCATTAATAATAGTTTTGTCCAATTCTGATAATCCATTGTAAAAATGTTCGATTTGAAGCGTATAAGACAGACCATGGTACGGACATTTCGTTATAGGCTCCTTGTACCGTTCTCAAGCTCCTCCTATAGTTTCATCATCTTCTTGTCGAAAGCTGGTGATTTCATTCCTAGAATTCATACTTCTTGCATAAGAATAGTATTTTGCTAAAATGCTATCAACCATTTACCTTCAAGTATAATTACTTGGTAGCGTGTTTATCCAGTATCTGGCCTTATCCCGTAAGGAATATGGAAATAGAAATAGTCGAGTATCTTCCAAAGAAATATCGACTTCATGGTTATCATTACTAACAGGTAAAAAGTTATGCAAATGTTGATGCGGATCTTCTGAAGGAAGTCCTCTAAAAGGCTCATTGACTTTAAACATGTTATACATGTTATTAGTCAATACAGGGCATCTACCTCCACCATTAGGTCTAACCATACCTGGATATGCTATATGATTGAATTCTCCTTGTTGAGGTTGCATGACTCTATCTCTTTAATCTACCACATGTGCTGGCGGCAGATTAGGATTTGGATTTGCATTTACTCCAAGTTTTGCACCTGCTACTGCTGCTAGTGGTGGATCCATCACTCTAGGATGATGTTGTTCCATGGGATCTATTCCTCTGTGGTTTCTCCTTCTCTGTTCGCGAATTCTCCTTCGAAGGGTTCGTTCAGGTTCTAGATCAAACACAAGAGTAACGCTCATGCACCAATCACACTAAAATGTTAAAACAAATGAAAAATTGCCAATATATATATTTATATTTTAAACACTCTCGTCTCAAGATAATTTTACACAGTCCCCGACAATGGTGCCAAAAACTTGATGTGGATCTGGGGTAGCGAATAGCTAAATGCTTTTAAGTGTGGTTAATTCATACTTCACGCAAGTATACGCAGTCTACAGCAAGTAATAAGTAAATTATCGATCTCCACAGAGACTAGAAACTATCCGAGGTGATGTTCAGAATTGAATTGTAAATTGCACGAATATGATTTGAGTTGGTTTGTAATTGGATCATAAAAGTAAGAAAATAGCAAGATAAGTAATATTGATAAGTTAAGGCTAGACTAAGATACTCATGAAATTCAGTAGCAATGTAATAAACAAGAAACTTGCGGTAAGAGACTCTATCATACTACGCCTTACTAACTTTTGCTTTCGCCTTCGTTTAGCATCTAGTCTGACTTCCGCCGCGACTAAATGTAATTATGTATCGGTGCTAAGTATGCAATAGTTACATGTTTATTCCTAAACTCTGATTCAAAGCATCACAGATCTAACACTGCCTATCAAACATGCAAAGTAGACTTAGGTTATCTCTTCTTCTAATTTACAACCTATTAGTTTGTGTGGGTGGCCAGTCGACACTCACTATTATATTGATGTACCTAATCTACAGGCTCTAGATAAACCCTTCCAGTTTCTTCCTACAAGATGGTACTAAAATTCACTTTCTTCTAGCTTTGCCCTAATGAAGTTAGTTCATGATACAGACATAAAACACAAAACACAACATGGAAAACATATTAGTATTATATTACTGAAGTAAAATGAATCTAACAATGAAATAAAAGAAAAAAAAAATAGACAAACTATCGTCGTCTCGATCGAGTCTTTAAATTCCTCTCAAAAGATAGAACCAAAGATAAGACCTCCACGCTTCTCTATTACACAAACAATCCCTTTGTTGAACTAGGTCGTCATATCTTCGAACCTCTCAGAATGGCACGAATCAATCTTTGGGATAATTTCTCGTTTAATCCTTACCAAATGTGTTTTGATTTGTTTGAGGTAGGAGTCTCGTGATTTCAGCAATCTCTCTCTTAATTTATCTGGTTAGTCAACTTCTCGTTGTCAGACGATTCCTTCCTTATTTACTTGAAGTGCTTCTAGCCTTTGTCTTCTGAGCTTTAGTTGCTCGCAATCACGCGTCTTGTCGCACTGCCCTGCTAGCACTAACCTTGCGAAAACAGAATTCAGCATAAGTCCTATGAAATCCATGCTAAACGTGCTATTTTGGATGTTTTTCACTTAATAATCGATATTTTTCATTTTACCAATGCGTAAGCATTAGCGAATTACACCTTTTTATACCTAATTTCGCCTTACTCGCAATAATTTTCAATTAATAAGTGCAAATAATGATCTGAAGTTGGGCTAAAATCTGACTCTATTTTAGAGTCATCATCTGCCAATAAAGAGGTGTACCAGATCCATCCACGCCCTCAGTACAAGCATGCTGCCTTTCTACACCACAACAAAGTCGTATAGCACACTGCTTTCATATCAGGCTGAGTCATGCCCCCACACACCACCTATATGTGCATTTGCCCACTCTTTAGTGCCCGTGCCAGTATGCGTATCAAACCGTGTCCTACATCTGTGTCATGCGTTAGTCAACCAACCAACGTGCATCAGGCATGTCTGCCCCCTTGGCGCCCTAGCCCATGAGCAGTGCTAACCCCTATTCTAGCCTGTGCAATCAAGGCCCTTAGCTCGTCCATTAGCAGTGTTTAACTTTTTGTTATGTGTATCGTTGACTTCACGTGCCATCCATCAATGGCCCATGCATGATCGTGTCACCTTGATTTTTTTGCCAAACGTGATTTATGTTGGGTAAATTCTTTGACCTTGGCCACCCTATTGACTTAATAAATATATTTTAGATGCCTAATTAAAGTTTTATGTTTAGGTTGACCTAATTAGGAGTTTAGGGTGACTAGTTTGGGAATTCATGAGTTAAGTTTCGTTTTGTAATTTAATTCCAAATAAGGGCCTCTTTACTATTGAGTTGTGTGGTCCTCATACTATAGTTCCTAGGATTGAATGTGTATCTTGATATGTATGCTTAATATGAATGCATATGCTATGATTGACCTGTTTGGCATGTATACTTGAAATAAAACTATCTAACTTTACCTATTTACTGTGGTTGATTGAATATTGCCCATTGCATACTGTTGATCATGGGAGCTGCTGGCGCACTTAGTTATGTCTTTTTATTTGTTTATTTAGCATGCATCTGGACACGGAGTCCATAGGAAGATTTTGCATATTTCTGGCTTAAACTATTTATAGTTTTGAATAAATTACTGGCTAGGAATCTTATTTGTTTTAATAAGATTGATTTGAATGTTTAAATTTTAATGAGTTTTTATTCCCATAAGTTGTCCATACTGGTTTAAATGTTTTTATATTCATGCATGCTGAGTAAGAACCAGGTTTAGGACTATTTTTAGAGTCGGGTTCTTATAGTAAATGCGATTGAATTACGAAGTGGGAAACCTTTGATGGATAGTGAGGAAATTAGAAATTATCAAGGAACAAAAGTCTCAACTGAACCATCAACAGGGAAGCAACCAGCGAAGAGCGCGGATAAAGAATCAACCATAGCAAAGGAAGCAACAAATGTGGCGAAACCATTATCGATTTATTAACCCCCACTGCCACCATACCCTCAAAGGATCAGATGCAAAGGAAATCAGTCACAATTAGAAAAATTCACAGACATTTTGAAACAAATTCACATCAACATTCCCTTGGTTGATGCACTTCGGCAAATGTCGAACTATATGAAATTCTTGAAGGATGCGCTTAAGGAAAAGAGCAAATTCGAGGAATTCAAGGTAGTAGCATTGAACGAGGAATGTAGTGCAATTATTCAGAATAAACTCCCAAAGAAAGAGGTCGATCTTGGGCAGTTTACCATTCCAGTTAAGATTAGTAGTAATCATATTTGGTGAGCACTCTGTGATCTAGGTGCTAACATCAATTTAATGCCGCTATCAATTTACAAAAAGTTTGGAATAGGTGTAGCAAGGCCCACAACAGTAACAATTCAGCTAGCTGATAGGTCGATAACTCGCCCTATTCGAAAAATCGAAGACATATTGGTTCAGGTCGACAAGTTTATTTTTCTAGCAGATTTCATCATTCTTGACTACGAAGTAGATCTAGAAGTTCCAATTATTCTGGGACGACCATTTCTTAGAATTGGACGGACATTGGTAGATGTGTACGAAGGAATAATCACTTTAAGGATGAATGATCAGAGATTCAGTTCAACATAATCGATTCGATGAAGCAGCCTAACACGGAGGATACTTTGAATATCAGTCAATTGGAAGTGTTGTTGAATGAAGCAGTCATGACTGAACAACAGCAGGAGATGCTAACCATTGGTCGTAATACAAAGGAAGTAGATGATTCACAGGATGATGCATTGGAGGACGTGATAACCGAAGTGCATTACTATGAAGCGCTCGAGGTGGGAACTAAAGGAAACTCACTACAGCGCCCCTCAATCGATGAACCTTCAATGCTAAAGTTAAAACCCCTCCCTGAGCATCTGAAGTATGCCTACCTTGGAGAAAACGAAACATTACCAGTTGTCATATCTTCTCAATTGATATCAGAGCATGAGCAGCTACTACTAGAACTCCTCATGCAGTACACAAAGGCAATTAGATGGACTCTAGCAGATATAACAGGCATTAGTCCTACATTCTATATGCACAAGATCATTCTAGAGGTTAATGTCGGGACTTCAGTGGAACATCAAAGATGATTGAACCCTGCCATGAAGGAGGTAGTGAAAAAGGAAATTTTAAAATGGCATGACGCTAGGATCATATACCTCATACGAGATAGCCAGCGGGTCAGTCTAATTCAATGCATGCCCAAGAAAGAAGGCACCACCGTAGTACGCAACGAGAAAAATGAGCTGATTTCAACACGAACAGTTATAGGATGGTGAGTGTGCTTGGACTACCGCAAACTGAACAAAGCCACAAAGAAAGATCATTTTCCCTTACCTTACATAGACCAAATGTTGGATCGCATCGCAGGGAAGGATTACTACTGTTTTCTAGATGGATATTCAGGATACAACCAGATCACAATTGATCCAAAGGATCAGGAGAAACCACTGTCACCTGCCCTTATGGAACGTTTGCTTTCAGAAAAATGCCATTTGGACTCTACAATGCCCCCGCTATATTTCAAAGATGTATGATGTCTAATTTCTCTGGCATGATCGAGGACATCATGGAGGTATTTATGGATGACTTCACGGTGTTTGGGAACAGTTTTTCTGATTGCTTAGCAAATCTAGAAAAAGTGCTCAATCGCTGTGAAAAAACACACCTAGTGCATAATTGGGAAAAGTGCCATTTCATGGTAAGAGAAGGAATTTTCCTTGGACATAAAATCTATAAGGTTGGAATGGAAGTTGATCAAGCAAAGATTGAAGCAATAGAAAATTTGGAGCCACCAAAGAATGTGAAGGGTGTGCGCAGTTTCTGAGGCCATGCTGGGTTTTATAGGCACTTTATCAAAGACTTTTCGAAAATAGAAAAACCTTTGTGCGAGCTTTTAGAAATTGATCGTCCCTTTAATTTTGACTCACGCTGCTTGCAAGTGTTTGGACAATTGAAAAGGGCTCTAACTACTGTACCTATCATGATATCGCCTGACTGAAAAAAGCCATTTGAGCCGATGTGCGATGCCAGTGACTATGCGATATGAGCTATTTTGGGTCAGAAGGGAGAAAAGCTGATCCATCTCATCTACTATGCTAGGAGGACTTTAATTGAAGCCCAACAAAACTATACAACTACTGAGAATGAGTTTTTAGTAGTGGTTTATGAGTTAGAAAAATTCTGCTCTTACTTAGTAGGATCCAAGGTGACTGTGTTCACCAACCATGCTGCTATTAGATATTTGATTAGCAAGGCTAATGCAAAACCAAGACTGATCAGATGGATTCTACTTCTACAAGAGTTTGATATAGAGATCAAGGATAACAAAGGTTGTGAGAATGTTGTAGCAGACCATCTATCTCGATTAGATAATAGGCGACCTGATATAGAAATGCTCAACATATCTGAAAAATTCCCTGATAAACAAGTATTTGTATTCAATCATGTAGAAAAGAAGAATGCTCCTTGGTTTACTGATATTGCCAACTACCTAGCAAGCCATGTCGTTCCAACAGATCTTACAAGACAACAAGGGAAGCAATTTTTCCACGACTCGAGATTTTATTTCTAGGATGAACCATTTCTCTATTGGCAATGTGCTGATGGAATAATACGTCGATGTGTAGAGGAATATGAAAAGAATGTAATACTAGAGTTGTGCCACGCATCACCGTATGGAGGACATTTTGGAGGAATGCACACAACAGCAAAAATTTTCCAATCTGGCTATTTCTAGCTAAGAATATTCAAGGATGCGCATCAATATGCAAAGACATGCGATTAGTGCCAAAGGAAAGGAAACATAGGAAAAAGGATGAAATGCCTTTGACTTCAATTTTGGAGGTTGAATTATTCGACATCTAGGGAATTTATTTCATGGGCCCATTTCCCCCTTCGCACGGAAATATGTATATCTTGGTAGCGGTTGATTATGTGTCAAAATGGATTGAAGTGGTCACAACACCTTCAAATGATGCTAAGACAGTCATTAGATTCTTTCATAGGAATATCTTCACAAGGTTTGGGACACCGCGAGCACTAATAAGTGATGAGGGCACACATTTCATAAATAGAGCAATGTCTCACGTGCTGTAGAAGTATAATATAAAGCATCGCATTGCCACCCCTTATCATCCGCAGACCAATGGACAACCTGAAATCTCAAACCCCGAGATTAAGGGTATTCTTGAAAAGTTGTAGGACCTAACCGAAAGGATTGATCAATGCGACTTGATGATTCACTTTGGGCTTACCGAACTGCTTTAAAATGCCATTGAACATGTCGCCCTACAGAATAATGTATGGGAAAGGGCGCTAAAGAAATTAAATCTTGATCTCCAGAAAGCAAGAGCTGTTAGAATGATGTAATTACTCGATTTGGGGAAGCATAGACATTTTTCATATGAAAATGCAAAATTGTACAAGGAAAAGATGAAAAAATGGCATGATTGAAGGCTGACTCCTCGAACTTTCGAGGTTGGACAGCAAGTTTCGTATTTAACTCTAAACTTTGTTTGCTTCTAGAAAAGCTCAAATCCAAGTGGTCTGGACCATTTCGTATTACACAGGAAAAACCAAGCAGAGCAATCTGGATCAAGAACGAAGCAAATGGGAATGAGTTTGCAGTCAATGGGCAAAGACTCAAGTATTACTGGGATGAGGATGTTCATCGTAGAATATCTTCATTCGCATTGACTGAAGTGTAAACGCGTGAGTGTGCGAGTGGAGCCAAAGCGTATCGGTAACCTTTAAATTTCGCTCCATGCATGCTAAGTTAAAATATTTCCTATTTACTTATGCGAGAAGATTATCTGAATTTACTATTTAGCTGTTTTTAATTTTCATTATTTCTTTGCAATTTTAAATTTCAATAAGTTCAGCGAATCTCTATTTACAATCATATCAATCATTAATTGAGGATGGATTTTGAGCAGAAGGATCACAAGAATTACGATCCAACGGTGTACACAAAATGCATGGCAGCCAAGAATCCGATCTTCGCCCTGACATATGCGATGATTGCAATTTTCAATCGTCATACCCTTTCATTCCGACTGTTAAATGCCCTCCAAAATTCGATTTTATTTACCCATCCTCTCCATGTCAAAAAAAAAAAAAAAATTCCTACCTTGCAATTTACCATAAACTACACCATGGTGCGAAGACTTACAACCACTTATAGAAGGTTGTGGCAGATCAGAATGGAGCAGCAAGGAGAAGTAGACCCAATCAAGATCCTGAGCCAATAGACGCTGCATTTGTGCACAGTGAAGACGAACAGTCATAAGCTGGACCACCCATGCGAAGGCAAGTGACTACCCCAGTCAAAAGGATGGGAGAACGTACTGCAGCAATGGAGGAATCTTCGGAAGTTCATGAGGAGGAAATAGCTGTTACTTCAACACTACGTCAAGTGGTAAGGAAAGGTAGTCCAAAACCCTTAGGGTATATCGAAGGATTGATGCCTTCAATGGAGGAAGAAATAAGAAGGAGCACGAATGTAGGCACCTCTAAACCTGTTGAGGTTGTAGCAGTTCGTATAGAAGAAGAAGTGAGGACGCAATGGGAAGGAAAAGCATTGACGTTAGATAATCAGCGAAGTATTGGAAGAAGAGGAAATCTTACGCTAGAGGACCTATTCCAAAGCAGAATCATAGAGAAAGTAGACGAAGCTGAGGTGAGCATCGCCAAGCGGCAGAGAGTTCGACTGACACCACTTGTGTGTGATCCTGATGAAATAGACAGCAGTATCCAGTGCCTCATGGCTGAGTTCTCCTCTAAACATGCAAACTTGACAGATGAGGCAAGTCCGTCTACACACCCACAGGTTTCTGCTCGTTTGGGAAAAATGAAGAAGACAATGTGAGAAAAATTCGGATGTAGCCTTTGATTGCTAGACAAAAATATGAAGAAGCTTATGGACTACATGAAGAAACAAGATAGGATAGTCTTTACCATATTGGCTTGTTTAGAACATTAACTCCGCAGACCTATCTTCCCGAATCTCCAAGACATCTGATTCAGAAGATGAAGAGTGAAAAAGGAAGTCCCTGTCCTTGCTGATCCTATCTTTCGATTTCTTTTATATGCTCACTAATTAATATAATAATTCCTTCATTTTACTCACTGCTTAAGTTTATGCTTTGACCAATGCTGAGTTAGATTCTTGCTTTTTAATTCCGCACTTTCAAAACATTGTCTTTGATATGCTGATATTTAATTTGCCTCAAGCCATCATTCGCGAGTTAATAACAAAATCATCTTGGGACGGATACTTGTGAACTTAGGACATAGAACAATTTCGTGGGAGGAGACCGATTAGTTTAAAGTAATTCAGAACCTTAGATTCATTTAAGTTTGGGGGAGATAAAACTCACCTTCATTGAGAACAATGAACCCTTTAAGTTTAGGGGTGAGAAGTGAGAATTGCCCGCGCTATGCGGTGCTTTGCAAATATAATATGTGAAGCTAATATGTTTTCCAAAAAAAAAAAAAAACGTAAGGCATTCTTGGTAAAAATGAAATGGCAAGAAGAACGAATAGCCATGGGATATCCAAGTATTCTGCTAGCAATGCTATAAGACCAATTAGCGGCCAAGCAGAACATTTTACTCAAAGGAATCCATATAAATAAGCCTCGGACATAATGCTTTAAACAAATTTAGATGATAGGGGTTGAATGAATTGCAATAAAGCAGAAGTTTCGAAACTAGGAGTTGAACTTTGGACTAAGGGAATGAGGAGAAGAACTTAGATGTGATTGTTAGGATCCTAGTAAATGATGATTTGGAATGACTAAGCAATTGGTGTATCAAGGCAATAATATTTAAAGATTAATTTTTTTTAGCAAGAGGAAGAACGCGGCATTATAATTTGTATTACCTTTAGCAATTATTACACCAATAATAGCATCGCTCGGGACGAGCAATGATTCAAGTTTGGAGGTTTGATGACTCTAAAATAGAGTCTGATTTTAGCCCAACTTCGGATCATTGTTCGCGCTTATTAATTGAAAATTATTGCGAGTGAGGTAAAATTAGAAATAAAAAGGTGTAATTCGCTAATGCTTATGCATTGTGGGAGTAAAATGCAAGATATCTATTATTAAGTGGAAAACAACCAAAATAGCACGTTTAGCACGGATTTCACAGGACTTATGCTAATTTCTGTTTTCACAAGGTTAGCGCTAGCGGGGTAGTGCGACAAGACACGCGATTACGAGCAACTAAAGGTCGGAATATAAAGGCCAGAAGCACTTCATGTAAGTAAGGAAGGAATCGTCTGACAGCGAGAAGTTGACTAACCAGATAAATTAAGAGACAGATTGCTGAAATTACGAGATTCCTACCTTAGACAAATCAAAACACATTTTGCAAGGATTAAACGAGAAATTATTGTGAAGATTGATTCGTGCCATTCTGGGAGATTCGGAGATATGACGATCTAGTCCTATAAATGGATTGTTTGTGTAATAGAGAGGCATGAAGGTCTTTTCTCTGGTTCTATCTTTTTAGAGGAATTCAGAAACTCGACCGAGACGACGATATTTTGTCTATTTATTTTTCTTTTATTTCATTATTAGATTCATTTTACTTCAGTACTACAATTCTAATATGTTTTCCATGTTGTGTTTTGTGTTTTCTGTCTGTATCATGAACTAACTTCATTAGGGCAAAGTAAGGAGAAAGTGAATTTTAGTACCATGTTGTAGGAAGAATCTGGAAGGGTTTTTCTAGAGCATGTAGATTAGGTACATCAATATAATAGTGAGTGTTGACCGGCCATCCACACTAACTAATAGGTTGTAAATCAGAAGAGGAGATAACCTAAGTCTACTTTGCATGTTTGATAGGCAGTGTTACATCTGTGATGCTAACTATCACATACTTAGCACCGGTGCATAATTACATCTAGTTGCTGTGGAAGTTGAACTGGACGTTAAACGAAGGCGGAAGCAAAAGTTAGTAAGGCGTAGTATGATAGAGTCCCTTACCGCAAGTTTCTTGTTTGTTACATTGCTGCTGAATTTCATAAGTATCTTAGCCTTAACTTATCAATATTACTTATCTTGCTATTTTCTTACTTTTATGATCCAATTACAAACCAACTCAAATCATATTCGCACAATTTACAATTCAATTCTGAACATCACCTCAGATAGTTTCCAATCTCTGTGGAGATTGATAATTTACTTATTACTTGTTGCATACCGCGTATACTTGTGTGAAGTGCGAATTAACCACACTTAAAAGCATTTAGCTATTCGCTACCCCAGACCCACATCAGTAGGCAACGCATAGAGACCGTGTGGGATGCTAAATAGCAGTGGGCATGTGCGAGGTCATAAGATTTCATAGCTTTGTGCGCATCGAATGCATTCAATGCTAGTCAATTCACACAAGTATGGCACGTTGGGGACCGATTGTGGTTGTGGAGCACATTATGGTGTTGCATGCGTCTGGCGCGAACTAGCCTCACGAGGCTAGCACGATGGTGGCTGCATGAGTGTGGGGCACTGTAAGGACCTGACCCGAAAAGGGTCCTAAACCTAGTCCTTAACCAGCATGCATGGGAGTAAAACAGATAAAAA
>JBBMKA010057933.1:0-18007 GCA_037833695.1 Sechiopsis laciniata
TTATTATATTATAGCAAATTCTTTATAAAAATATATTCTTTTAAGCCAATTTAACTCTCAATTCTTGAGAGTTATCATTAACCCACCAATAAAGCTGTTTAAAATCCTGGTACATCTTTGTGCTGCCCGGGTGCCATGCAAAAGTGAACTGTAGGCCTCGATTAGTAACCCTCTCTTGATCTCGACATCATCTGGCACACACAGTCGGCCTCGAAGCAACAACCCACCATCAGACGCTACTGAAAACCCACTATCTGAGTCTGATCCCACTCTGAGAAACTCCTCCCTGATCCCTAGATCAGACTGTTGATGTTCAATAATAAGCTGTCTCAAGGTTGGTCTCACTGAAAGATGAGCCACTTGGGCTGTCACTCGACTAAGCATCACTGCAATCCCTACTCGTTCCATGTCCCTAATAAAAAAGGCCTAAGAAGTGGTCAAAGCTGAATAATGAGATGTTTTTCGACTGAGGGCATCTGCAACCACGTTGGCTTTACCCGGGTGGTAAAGTATGTCACAATCATAGTCCTTAACTAGTTCTAACCATCTGCGCTGCCTCATGTTCAACTCTTTCTAGGTAAAGAAGTATTTCAAACTCTGGTGCTCGGTGTATATCTGAGTCTTCTAGCCGTACAGGTAGTGCCTCCAGATTTTCAATGCATGAACAACTGCTGCTAACTCAAGGTCATGGGTCGGATAATTTTGCTCATAAGGTTTCAATTATCGAGAGGCATAAGCTATTATCCTTTCGTGCTGCATTAATACACAACCCAGACCGTGCTTGGATGCATCACTGAACACTACAAAACCACCTGTCCCCTTTGGAACTGCTAACACTGGGGCTAAAATCAGGCTTCTCTTGAGTTGTCGGAAACTGCCTTCGCATTCCCCAAACCAAATGAACGGGTGACCTTTCCTTGTAAGTTGGGTCAAGGGACCTACTATCTTGGAAAAATTGAAGATAAAACGTCTATAATAGCCAGCTAGCTTAAGAAAATTATGCACCTCTGATGCCGAGGTCGGTCAAGCCCAAGAGCTTACCACCTCCACCTTGGCTGGATCCACTGCTATGCCATCACGTGAAACCACATGCCCTAGAAACAACATACGTCACAACCAAAACTTGCATTTAGAAAACTTGGCATGCAACCGATGGTCCCTCAAAGTTGTCAAAACTCGCCTCAAGTGCCCCTCGTGCTCAGCTTGAGTCTTGGAGTAGATTAGAATATCATCAATGAAGACTATCACAAAGCTATCAAGAAACTCCTTGAACACCTGATACATCAAATCTATGAAGGCAGCTGGTGCATTGGTCAATCCAAAAGACATCACTACAAACTCGTAATGCCCGTATCGAGATCTAAATGCTGTTTTAGGGATGTTGGCATCTCTAATTCTTAACTAATGGTAGCCAGATCGCAGGTCGATATTGGAAATGACAAAAGCACCTTGCAATTGGTCAAATAAATCCTCTATTCTCTGCAACGAGTACTTAGTCTTCACTGTTACTCTATTTAACTCATGGTATTCAATACACAAACGCATAGATCCATCTTTCTTCTTCATAAATAACACGAGGGAGACACTGGGTCAGATGAAACCTCGGTCCATTAACTCTTTCAGCTGCACTTTTAACTCCTTCAACTCTTTTGGGCCCATCCAATATGGAGCCTTAGAGATAGGAACTGAACGGGCTCAAGCTCAATGTAAAAGTCCACTGATCGAGATGGCGGTAAGCCAGGCAACTCCTCTGGGAAAATGTCAGGGAACTCCTGAACCACTGGCACTATGTCTATGCTCTAACCTTGTTGAGCTTCACTTGACACACTTGCTAAACAACCCCAAGCTCTCGAAACAATCAACCTGTTAGCCTTAGCTACGGAAACCAAACGAGGACAGTCTCCCGACCTGCGCCCTCTAAACTTGAAACTCGATCCTAAATGAGGGTCAAAGATAACCTCCTTCCTATGTCAGTCGATAACTGTGTGGTTCTCAGATAACCACTCCATCCCAAGGATGGCATCAAACTCACTCAAAGGTAAAACAATCAAACATATGTCTAGAAGCTAGTCGGATACACGTATCTGACCGGTTCTCACTTTCATGTAAGTAAACATACACACCCCATGCTGGGGTAGACACAGATAGTTTCCCCAAAGGCTCTAAATCCAAACAAGCAGTAGATACAAAAGTAGTGAAAATGAAAGAATGCGTGGAACTAGGGCCAAATAATACATAAGCTAAATGCCCTAGAATAGGCAGGGTACCTATGACGGTGGTATCGACCTCCTCGGCCTACTGGGGGTGGTCGTATATACACGTCCCTACTGCTGCTGCTGCATAGGGGCAGGCGGTTCCTGAGTGGAAACACTGGTGGTGTAGGGCAGGCTGCACTATGCTACAAAGTGGTCTTCTTGGCCACACCGATAACACTTCTTTGACCTTGGTTGGTTTGACCCCTTAGTGATCCTCTGCTGACGCCCTTGTTGGGCCTTCAACCCTCCACGCCAACGAGAACCTCCTCCCCCGCCAGGCTGACCTCTGAACTTACCAAAATTCCCCTGCCCAGAATTCCTCTAACCAAATTACCCCCGAGACTGTCTGGGATATTGCTCATACCTCTTCCTCTGTCTTTGGGCGGCACCTGAATCACTTCGTGCGGCGAATCTTCCTAACAATTGAAGCTCTACGTAATGGGCTTTCTGAACAGCAGTAGCGTAATCCTGGGGTCATGGGCATTCACCCCGCCTGAATCTCCACCCTCAGACCTATCACAAACATGTTGGTCTTCTTTCTGTCAGTGTCAATAAACTCTGGTCCATAATGGCACAAACTCGAAAACCTCTCCTCATAGGCTGCGACAGTCTTGTTCTCTTGCTTCAGCGAGGTAAAATCTGATATCATCTTTTGGATTGCCATCGATGTCAGGTATGTCTTAAGAAACTCCCTTCTAAACTGGTTCCAAGTGACCGATGCACCCCATGTAGGGATCGACCTCTCAGCTGACTTCCACCACCAATGTGCTGCATCTCTCATCACATGGGCTGCACATCGAACCTTGTACTCCTCAAGATAATTCATATTATGGAAAAGGTCCTCTACACTGGACAACCATAACTTAGCAACATCTGGCTTGTCCGTTTGTTCGATGAAGAGAGGGGGATTCCATCTATTAAAATCCCGGATGACTCTGCCCTCTGCACTGCCTCCTTGCTATCCTAACACAACCTGGGCTAACTGCTCAGTAATTGGACCCATAGCTAAGGCCACTGTCTCGACCACTGAACTGCTTACCATAGAGCACAAGGCTGCAGCTAACTAAAAAATGATCGTGTTCCCCATGGTGGGGGAATTGGTGGCTCGTAAAAAAACGATGTCGGTACAAACTGATCTTAGGGCTGCGTTCTCTGCGGCGGGAGCCAGTTCTCTATGGCGGGATGGCTCCCACCGGAGTCTCCTCTACTGCCACTAGTATCTTCCTCGGTCTTCCTCTTCTAGGCGGCATAGCTACTAGGTGTCACTGCAAGAGAACCAAACTCGATCAGTCCATTGCTCAGGCTCCTCAAATAAACACTAAACATATAGGAGAAAGTTAGGCTATTGCATGATACTATAACTCTATTCTATTCCCGACATACATGGCGGCGACTGATCAGCTGATGATTATGGACACACGGTTTACATCGTAAACCAGTCTATAGAATCTATAACTTTGAGCTCTGATACCAACTGTAACGACCTGACTTTCTAAAGGACTCTAATGGGGACGTTACTCATGCATGACTTGAGAAAATATTAAGATAGAATGGCACAACATGCATTCTCAATTCGTGAAATAAAACAGATAGTCTAAAAAACTAAAAACAATTCTAAAACAAGGTTTGGTATCCCATGAAAAGTCATAAAGCATAATAACAGCAAAACAAGTATGAAATTGAAAAGAAAACATGGTATGAGTCCAAAATAACTAAATACGATAAAACAATGCAGAAGAAAATGACGTCGTGCCCATGATCATACAGCTCCACAGTCAGCCACCTAGGCGTGCTCCCATACCTGGAGATATAACAGGTGATTACATATATAAATATATATACCCAGAAAGAAGTTCACTATGGGAGAAATCATGCAAGTACTAACAGGACTCGAATACTTGAGCTAAGATCAACATGCAAAAAAAAAGTAAGGTCGATCCACTGATCGACCACTTGGCCAATGGTACTCATGCCGTGACAATAGGGGGCATATACGAATGCCAACAAGTCATCTGACCTCTGTCAGGAAAGGACCGCGAGTGAGGGTAACACACAGGTTCCCTAAGCCTCGGATTGGGACACATCCCATACCGTATCCGCAGAGACATACACGAATGTCTCGGGATAGCTTGACCACTGTCAGGGACCCGCCATGAGTGAAGAAAACACATAGAATTCCTAAACCTCGGGCAGACAATGACACTCAGGTCGTGTCAGCAAGGGCATATACGAATGCCGTGTAAAACATCTGAACATATTAGGGAGGGCCACTAGTGAGGGAATCCACACAGGGGCACCATCTGCTAACCCAGTCATGCGGGGACCGACTGCCTACAGACAACATCCCAAAATACATGTAGACGCACCGACAGGCATCTCTCAGCACTATCATCTATCTCAGTGGCCTCTTTCAGTAGGTGTCGGGGTCAAGCAGGTCATGACTGCCTCTCTTCTCACGTACTGGGCCATTGTCGTAGGGGTCGAGGTTAAGTGGGTCATGATTAACTCCTCTTCCCACGTACCACAACGGAACAACAAGTAAAAGTAAATCATGGCACATTCGATCCAAACGAGTGTAACAGAAATAGAAATAACACTAACAGAGGACACACGAGTCCTTAAACTAGCACAAAATTAAAGCATGATCCATGGCCTGAAAGTAACACAACACAATACTAGATGCATGTTCTACATTCGTTTCGAGTCAACAATACACTATAACGTACAATCATAAACAAAGCAACAAGGGACCTAGAACAAGGCCAATCTATAACATGCCACACATAACAGAACATGAATAACATAAATAATTAAATACTGAACATGCATTCTCTCGTGCTATAGTTCAAAATACCCTAGTCATGCCACTACTTGCCATGAAAGTGCCACACCCAACTCATAATGAAACTCCTTACCTTTCCGACGACTTGATCCAACACTAAAGAAACCCTGCTAACTAAGAATGGTTCCCCGATCACCTAAACATAAAATCACGTCGAGCGTTCGTTAGGGACAAGCTAAACAAGCCACAAAGGGGGTTAGAAACACGAGATCGAGGGGAAGCTACTGTTCGGAAACACCTCGCTGGAGGACAGCAGCAGCGAAACAGAGCGGGTCATACCTCGTTTCGAAGGTCTTGATCTTTAGATCACGGATCTGGTCTCAGATTTTTAAATGGAGCTCTCTAGCCTTAGAAATCTATAAAAGAAGTTACGGTTTTAAAGCTTAAAGGTTCCCCGGAACCCATGGAAATTCGCCGGAGATCCAGGGGAAAAACAAGGTTTCGAAGGAGAAAACTCGACAAGGGGATTTACATGAGAAGGGGCTGCGAAAGATGCTGAGGTCGGGGTTGAAGAGTAGTTCGAACTAGCTTGGAACCTGCGAACTAATGCTCACGGCGACGCTGGGTATGGTTCGACGGTGGAACGACTCATCTTGACAACTGGTCAGCGAGAAATGGCGTCGATTTAGGGCTCGTTGGCGGCGTGAAAGGCAGTGCTTGTTGGCTTGGCGACGGCTGGCTCACCGGAGTATGAACTCGAGATGAGGAAGACGACGAGCAGGCTGGATTGCCGTGAGACATCGCCTGGGACTGAGCGAGAGACATGCGTCGGGGAGAAGGGGCGTGCGGATGGCTATGGGCGTGCCACGTGGTGAAGATCAGAGCAGTAGGGATGGACGACCGAGATTTAGAGTTGGGTCGATGAATTTCTAGCGCAAAGCTCAAGGAGGAAAATGCCTTTAACGGCTAGGATTTTTTATGTGTGGTTGGAAAGGGCATTTAACACTCCTTAAATATTAAAAATAAGTTTCCCATTTTAGGAAAGGCCTCAAAATGCCCCCAAAAACCCTAAACACATAACTTAAAATAGAAAAACGAAAAAAATGCGTTTATTTATTTTATTTTATTATTATTTTTTTTTTAAAAAGAAGCATATGGATTTTAAACAACCAACCAACAAAATAAAAGACAATTCCAATTAATAATAATAGTAATAAAAAGAATCAAACTCTTACAAGTCTTGTAGTTACATATGGCGGAACGATGTCCAATTTGCTGATATGTTCTAATTTTAATGTTGAGATTTGGAGGAACGGAGTTTCATTTGTTGATTGGTGTACTTTCTAGTTTATGGGACATGCAGAGTTTCATTCTGATATATTATTATAATTGTGTATTAACAACATGTTATCTTTTGCATGTAGGTCTTTTATGCAGCCGTAATTTTATTATAAATAACTGTAAAAATGATCATATTTGTTAACAGGCAAATTTGGTGTTAGGATGATTCAATGATGTGCTAATTTAATGTCGGACATCACATGTCATTTAATGTGCCCGACATGAAAAGTCTTTTATGACGCTTGAATAAATGTTGGGCATTTACTCAACATCTTTTCCCTTTAATATCGGGTTTTGCCTAACACTAAAGCCTATTTTTTCATACAACAATAGATTAAACACAACGATAGATTATATAAAAAAAAGAAAAAAAAAAAGAAAAAGATAGATTAGACACAAGCGACATAACTGCATCATATAGCCTGAATACATAACCATAAACATACAAATTTTAAATATACTTATATTTTTTAAGCTAACCTCTCGCAAGAAATCCTTGACGATGATTGATGTTTTCTATTTGGCCATGGAGACACTTAAGTACTTACAGTGTAAGCAAATCGGCAGAACCTATAACACCAAGTTCCTGTACCAACTGCAACGATCCTATACTTAGAAATTTACTAATCTATATTCGATAGCAAAATTTAAACCAATAGAAAAATTGTATGTGTAATATATTTTAACATAAAGTTTTTCCTTTTGATTTGACAATCGAATTTGAAAATATCATTTAAATTTTAATTATATGTGTGTTTATAATGATAGTTGATTTGTTCCCAAGGGGTGGCACAGTGATTGAAGTCTTGGGCTTTGAGGGTATCATCCCCTCAAGGTTTCGAGTTCGAGACCCATTTGTGACATTAGTCTTTTGATGTCTCCGATGCCTGGCCTAGGGACGGGCTTGGTTACCCTTGTTTCAAAAAAAAAAATAATGATAGTCGATTTATTTTTTATTATATAAAAATTTTATTAAATAAATAAAATTTAAATTATGAAAATAAAACTAAAAGGAAAAATGTCCCCAAGGGCAGCCCAGCGGTTGAGGGCAAGACTTCAAGGCACGCTTCCTTGAGAGATCCCTAGTACGAAGCTGCTGGAAAGCGCCTTCGAAGTATCCCTGTGCCACAGCTTAGGGACGGACCAGTGTGCCCCGGGTATAGGGTGAGCGAAGCTCCGATTTCCCTATTTTCAAAAAAAAGAAAAAATAAAACTTCTTTATATACGATAATTTTTTTTACTTAAGTGTATATTGGAACAATTATTAGTAACATTACTATACAATATAATATTGAAGTTATAAATAATATAATAAAGAATATACACCGCAAAATAATAATAATAATGATCTTGTAAAAATATTGTTTGCTCACTTAAAAATAAAAGAGATATACAAAGAATTATCAAATCAATAATTTTTATATTATTTTTTTTAATAGAAAGCTAGGTTAAAATCATTTTTAATAACATAGTTTTAAATTTTTAATATATAAAATTAAAACAGGATTTTGATTATATAAGTATTTAATTTCGAAAATAATAATTATTGTTCGTTAAAGATACAATAAATTTCAAGATTTGGTTTTACATTTATATTCTTACAATTGTTACATCATTTATTTTTATATTTTCAAGTGTTTAGTTGAATTTTAGTATAGTGTTTCAAAAACAAAAGGTTGAATCTTAACATAGAACGGTTGATAATATCATTTAAATTTTGGTTTTTTGTTCAATAATAATTGAGTTATTTGGTTATCTTATTTAGAATTGTTGATAATGATTAGAATTTGATTATCATCCCCTTAAATGGATTTTAACTTTTTTTTTTTTTTTTTTTTTAATGATTGTGTAAGCTAAAAACACTAAAAATTTGAAGGGAAAAAAGTAAAATATACGTGTGGAAAAAGATGAAAATTGTTTGGATGTTCGTTTTTATTTTCTTTTTTCTTAATAATACAAGTAACATATACTACCTTTATTTTCTTTAATCTTCCTGATCTTTGTAACAAAATTAAATAATAATCGATTCGTTTTTACTTTTAATTATAAATGTATTATTGTGAAAAAATATAAATAATACTTGAGTAGTTTTTATTTTTAATTATAAGTGTGTTATTATTGACCTAAAAAAATTAATGTTATTATGAATATAATAACCATCCTTTATTAGAACTAGAAAATACAAATGTGCTTTGCAAGTGGAATAATTATACTAAATTATACGATTTAGTAACTGAAATGATATATGTTTGGAATGCCCAATCTTAAAAAGTTGTTAAATTACAAAAAGTTAAAAAGTTAAAAAGTTAAAAAATTATAAAATATAATAATGTTAATATATTTAAATATAATATGAAGTTGTCGTAAATTCTATTTTATTAAATTTCTATTGATTTAAAAATCTTTTTTAAGCCAAACATTAAAAAGAATATGAAATATAGAATTAAATCTTTACCTGGATAATGAATCTTTCACACTTTTTTTTTTGAACAATACATTTCAATCCAATATTATTTAAATAATATATGTTAAAATTTTATTTAATTTTAAAATGTTTGAACTTCATTTACTCCTTTCCTTATAGTGTTAAATGATGTTCATATTAATTTGAATTTTTATTACATAGATAATTTTACATAATTCATATAAGTCAAAGTAATTTAAAATTTAAATAAACTATTATAATTATAATTACAAATAGAATTTAAATCTCATAACAAATTAATTCAATAAATAAAGTATAAAAGATGTTATAAATCAATCAATTTGACATAAAATGAACAAAAATATTTTTCTTTAATTAGCAATGAATATCTTTGCAATGAAACTATCGATAGAAAAAGCAAATTTATGTTATAATGAACCTTTTATAACTTAAGTAATCCAATAAAAATTAAGGCAACTACACCCTCAAATTATAAAACTTAAGAGATTGATGAGTCTTTGACAACTATAAATTAAATGAAGATTTTTAAGAAAGAATGAAAGATCAAAATTGTAACACTCTTAATTTTTTTAATTAAGTTCTAAGAGAAGTTATTGAAACTTAAGGGTTGAAACTATTTTAAAATCCCTAATTTAATATTATTTTTCCCAAGCTTTAAAATAAAGGTTTAGTTTATTTAAGTTGGTTTAGTTTTAAATGAATCATAGCATTTTATATGTGGGTAATTGAGTAATTCAAATGTTAAGAGTGAATGTCTATTATTGGTTTAACTTTAATATACTTTAATGTTAGGGTTTTATGTGGGAGGAAAATGAATATTAAATATAAAAGAAATGATTTTTTTTGTTATGCCTTTCTCTCTCTTCTTTTTTCTCAGTTTCACAGAGTTAGAGAGCTCTGTTCACGATTCCGAGACTAGTTTCGTGCTCAGGAAGTCGAGAGCTTCAAAACAAGGTATGATTAATTGGTTTTCATGGAGTTTTTCGGTGATAGGGTTTTGAAACCCATTTCTTCTTTCGTAGTTTTGCGGAGCTAGAGAGGACCGTTTGCGTTTCCGAGACCAGTTCCGTGCTCAGGAAGTCGAGAGCTTCGAAACAAGGTATGATTTATTGATTTTCATGGAGTTTTCCTGTGAGAGGGTTTTGAAACCCGTTTCTTCTTTCGTAGTTTCGCGGAGCTAGAGAGGTCCGTTTACGTTTCCGAGACCAGTTCCGTGCTCAGGGAGTCGAGAGCTTCGAAACAAGGTATGATTCGTTGGTTTTCATGGAGTTTTCCGGTGAGAGGGTTTTGAAATCCAATTCTTCTTTCGTAGTTTCGCGGAGCTAGAGAGGTTCGTTCGTGATTCCGAGACCAGTTCCTTGCTTAGAGCGACGAGACGAAGAGAAAGAGGTATGACTCGTCCCTTTTCATGGCGGCGCGCTGCCAGCCGCCGCCGCCACCACGTTTTTTCGGCACGTCATCCAGCTTAAGACTACAGAGTCTCATGGAAGTGCCAGGAAGTAAGCCACGATAATGATGAAGTACGCTGTGAGTCCATTGGCGGTGAGCATAGGATACGGCTGTATGACATGACTAAACTCCAAAATATTCGATGGCTACTTTGAAATTGCCTTCAAAGTGGAAGAGGGTAGGTTAGAAGACGAAAAAAAGACGATTCCATCTGTCGGCCACACATCTCAACGTTAATAACTTTGCTTTTTCATTTTGTAATTTTGTAATAATTAGATTCCTTTACTATTTGCTTTACTTTATGCATTTTTTTTGTTTGTAATAATTTAAGCTTTTACGGTTTACTTTATTTAAAGTCTTTTGTAAGTTTGTAATAATTAGGAATCTTTTACCTTTTTCTTTTGTAAGTGGGATATGTGAGCAATAACGTTGCCTCCCACCTCTTATCTTTTAGTTTTTCAAATTTGATTTAAGTTTGGAGTCCGAAGTCTATAAAAGACTTCAGAGTCTGTAAGTTTTATTCATTCAAAGTCTTCCGCTCTCTACTTAATACTTTGAGTAGAAAGAAAACTTCTCTCTCTCGACTTAGGTCGCCAAGATCCTCCCATGTTTTGCAGGCTTGAACTTCATTAAATCCTTAATGATCTGGGCATTTTCAGAAACACCCTTGCTGCTACCAACCTCGTTTTGCTTCTCAACTTCGTCAGTTGACACTCCATTTGAAATTTCAATTACAGGCGCGGTCTTTGGGGTAGCTGAGACCCCATTAGCTGAGATCCCATTAGTCTTCCATCCTATGGAATGCCCGAAAAGGCAGAAGGTGTCTTGTGCTTCATTCGTCCTGCAGGATGAGGCAAGGAGCTGGTACATGCATGAAATAAAGAGAAGGCACCCGGTAAACCGCCACTGAGGTGGGACGAGTTAAGTTGTTCTATGCAAAATATTTCATCGAGTCTGACAGACAGGAGAAGATTTCTCAGTTCACCACTATTCAGCAGGGGTCAGATTCAGTAGAGAGGTATGAATTCAGATTTAATGAGTTGTGTCCATTTGCTGAGGAATTGATTTCGAAGGAGAAACAGAAGATCCGTTACTTTTTCAACGGACTGCATGACGGTATCCAGGGGGATGTGCTAGCCCACAATCCAACCACTTTTCGAGATTGTGTGGAGAAAGCAAAGATTTTGGACAGAAAGTTTAGGAAGGCAGGTCATGTAGTTCCCTTGCCTGTAAGCAATTAGGGAATTAAGAGGAAGTTTGAGCCTTCCAGGTCGTCTAGATCTGGGGAATGAAGGCCGAGATATGACTATGATAAGTACAAAGGAAAACAATCGGAGCAGTCATACCAGAAATATGATCAACGCCACTATAGATCTGAGCGACGTCATAACAGGCCCGAGCAACAGAATTTGAGGGACTGTAGAGCATGCGGCAAGAAACACTTGGGACGATGCGAGTCAAGGACCAGGATTTGTTATAAGTGCTGTAAAGAGGGCCACTTTGCCAGAAACTGCTCAGTAAAAGAGAATGCAGAAAAGTCGGGGCCGTCAGTGGCAGCAAGAATTTCTGCCGCAAGATTGGTCCAGCAGGAAGGCAGAGTGTATGCCACCACTATGAAAGAGGCTGAGACTTCAGCTAATGCGGTCACAGGTACACTATCTATCCTTGATTATTTTTCCTTTGTACTGTTTGATTCTGGTTCTTCGCATTCTTTTATTTCTGTGTGCTTTGCGATATCTGTTGGATTTGAATTAGAACCTCTAGGGTTCGAGTTAGTAGTGGCCACTCCAGCTAGAGTGAGCATGACAGCTCGTGAGAAGGTTAAGGCTTGCAAGTTGGTAGTCTCAGGACAGTATTTGAATGTTACACTCATAGTCTTGACTATGAGTGAGTTTTATGTGATTATTGGAATAGATTAGTTGTCCAAGAACCACGTCGTGATCGGCTGCCATCGGAAGGAAGTCATTTTCAACCCACCATCGAGGTCGAGCTTTAAATTTAAATGACAAGAATCTGGGGAATGCCTCAAGCTAATTTCAGCTCTCAAGGCTGGTAAGTTGATGTCTAGAGGAGCCTGGGGATTCTTAGCGTCGATATTCGGGGAGCAAGATTTAGATTTGGCTGTTGAGGCTGTGCTAGTGATCAGGGAGTTCATCGATGTGTTTCCCGATGACCTACCAGGCTTGCCACCACCCAGAGCTATTGACTTCTGTATCGAGTTGGAGCCTGGAACAGTTCTGATCTCGAGGGCACCGTACAAGATGGCCTCAGCTGAGCTGAAAGAATTAAAGGTGCAGTTGCAGGACATGATTGACAATGGGTTCATTAGACCTAGTGTGTCACCGTGGGGAGCTCCAGTACTCTTTGTTAAAAAGAAGGATGGTTCAATGAAATTGTGCATTGACTACCGCGAGCTGAATACAATGACGATTAAAAATAAGTACCCGTTGCCCAGAATTGAAGATTTGTTTGACCAGTTACAGGGAGCCTCTGTGTTCTCAAAGATTGACTTGCGATCAAGATACCATCAGTTGAAGATCTAGGAAGAAGATATCCCTAAGACAGCTTTTAGGTCCAGATACGAACACTACGAGTTTGTGGTGATGTCGTTCGGTCTGACGAATGCACCGGTAGCTTTCATGGACATGATGGATAGAGTGTTTAAGGAGTTCCTGGATAAGTTTGTAATTATTTTTATTGACGACATTCTGATTTATTCGAAAAACAAGATGGAACATGAGGAGCACTTGAGAAAGGTTTTGACGGCACTGAGAGACAACCAGTTGTACGCTAAGTTTTCAAAGTGTGAGTTTTTCCTCAGCAGAGTTGCCTTTCTGGGACATGTGGTTTCCAGTGAAGGAATCTCGGTAGACCCCGCTAATATTGAGGCAGTAAGCAATTTGAACACCCCAACCTCTATGGCTGAGGTGAGAAGTTTTTTGGGCCTAGCAGGCTATTATCGACGTTTTGTGGAGGATTTTTCCAAGATAGCTGGGCCTATGACGCAGTTAACTAGAAAATGCCAACCTTTTGTCTGGTCAGATAAGTGTAAAGTTAGTTTCAAGGAGTTAAAAAGGCTACTGATTGAAACGCCAGTGTTAGCAGTGCCCGAGGGAACCAAATATTTCGTGGTATATAGTAATGCTTCGAAACTTGGACTTGGTTGTGTATTGATGCAGAGAGGGATAGTTATTGCCTATGCTTCCAGGCAACTCAAGGACTATGAGAAAAACTACCCAACCCACGACATGGAGTTGGCAGCAGTGGTGTTTGCATTAAAGATTTGGAGGCATTATCTTTAAAGTGAGAAGATTAAGATTTTCTTGGATCACCAAAGTCTGAAATACTTTTTCACTCAGAAAGAACTGAACATGAGACAACGTCGTTGGTTAGAGTTGGTAAAGGACTATGATTGTGAGATCCTATATCACCCAGGAAAAGTTAATGTCGTTGCCGATGCTCTAAGTAGGAAGACGTTGCATTCTACCACCCTGTCAGAATTGCCAGCGCCTGCGCCCCTACAACGAGATCTAGACCGGTATGAGATTGCATTAGGCAGAGGGGCTACATCGTAGTTGGCTCAGTTGACAATGCAGTCTTCGTTGAGACAGAGGATTGTTGATAGACAACAGAGTGATCAGGGGCTGTTAGTTTTGTTTGCTCGAGCTCACGCCGAGGAGGGTACTGACTGGTCAATAGCTTCAGACGGGGGTTTACAGTTCCGACAGCATTTGGTTATTCCAGATGATGCCGAGATTAGGGATGAGTTGTTAACTGGGGCTCACAGTTCACCGTTTGCTTGGCACCCAGGGGGAACAAAGATGTATCAAGACTTGAGATAGTGTTACTGGTGGAATAATATGAAAAGAGATGTAGCCACCTTCGTCAGCAAGTTCTTGACTTGTCAACAGGTGAAAGCACCGAGGCAGAAGCCAGCAGTACAACCATTGAGCATTTCAGAGTGGAAGTGGAACGACATCTCGATGGATTTTATATCAGGACTCCCTAAGACAGCGAAGGGATATACTATGATTCTTGTGGTTGTAGACCGTCTCACCAAGAGTGCGCATTTCATTCTGGGTGAGTCTGGTTATTCTGTGGAGAAATGGGCGTAGTTGTACTTGGTGGAGGTCGTGAGGCTTCATGGGGTTCATGCGAGCTTGTTTCAGATAGAGATACCCGGTTTACTTCGCAATTCTAGAAGAGTCTCCAGCAAGGTCTAGGTACTACTTGTAAGTTCAGTACAGCTTTTCATCCTCAGACAGATGGTCTGACCGAGAGAGTCAATCAGGTTCTGGAGGATATGTTGAGGGCTTGTGTGCTTGACTTCAATTTGGGATGGATGGCTGTACCTAATGGAGTTTGCTTATAATAACAGTTATCAGTCCACCATTGGAATGACACCATTCGAGGCTTTGTATGCAAGAGGTGTAAAACACCTGTCTTTTGGGAAGAGGTGGGGGAAAGGAAGTTGTTGGGTCCTAAATTTCTACAGTTGATCAATGAGACAGTTCAGAATATCCGTGCTAGGATGCTCACAGCCTAGAGCCGACAAAAGAGTTACGCTGATGTTCAGCACCGAGATCTGGAGTTCGAAGTGGGGAATCACGTATTCCTGAAGGTGGCCCCTATGAGAGGCATTTTGAGATTTGGCAAGAGGGGGAAACTTAGTCCTCGGTTTGTTGGCCCATTTGAAATTCTTGAAAGGATTGGTTCAGTCGCTTACAGATTAGCTTTACCCCCGTCCCTGTCAGGGATTCATGATGAGTTTCACGTATTGATGCTCAGGCAATATGTGCGAGATTCTTCTCACGTGATTGCTCATGAGACGATACAGTTGGATAAGGATCTGAGTTTTGAGGAGAAACTGGGGAAGATTCTCGATAAGAACTTGAAAATGATGAAAAATTGAGAGATCGGCATGGTTAAGGTTCTGTGGAAGGGCCATTCAGTTGAGGAAGCTACATGGGAGCGTGAGGAGGAGATGCATGCTCATTACCCTGTGCTGTTTATGCCGTAGTTGACTTCCGAGGACGGAAGTCTTCTAAGAGGGGAATATTGTAACAACTCCGATTCTCCCTAGCGTATAAAAGGTAACCGCTTCCCTTTTTTTTCTCTACCACTTGGCACTTACGTTTAAAATAATAGTAATAATAATAAATAATAAGGAGGATTTTAACCGTTTGGTGTTTAACTGGTCAAAAAGAAGATTTGTTAAGAGAAAGGTTTCGATCGACAAATTTTACCCTAGCCGCCTCCCAGTTTCAGTTTATCAATCGATTCAGCGAACTCTTTCAATCCTTTCCAAAAGAAAATTGTAGATTATTCCATCCCTAATTCTTAGTTCTTGCTCGGTTACATCCCGAGATCGAAATCGTGGCCTTTAATCAAAATTGGTAGTTTTGCTTGGAAAATCATGCCTCAGGTCGTCCCGAATAGCTATGGAATTCAAGTAATTAGAGGAGGAAAGGTTAGTTTTTAATTTTTTATGGTTTTATTAGATTATGTTCGAAATTTGGAGAGAAATCGAGGTCGTTTCATCGAAAACGCATGAAAAACTAGACTTTTCTGCCCAAAAATCGAACCAGAAAGTCGAATCTTGACCTAAAACCGAGCCAAAATCCTAACCTAGCTCCAAACTGGAAACTGAGCCATGATCACCATTGGATGAAGGCCTGGACACGTGTCGCCCATCGTGTGCGCTGCGTCGCCTTCCGAGCCTAGCACCGAATCGACCGATCCACCCGAAGCAGCCACAACCGTTGGATCTTCCCTGTGTCGCGTGTCCCCTGTTGCGACGTTCGATCAAGCCAAGCCGTGCCTAGCCGAGCTGAGCCTTGCCGAGCGGCGCCTAGCCTAGCCTAGCCGAGGCGAACCATTCCGAACCTGCCACGTGTCCCAAATCAGCCTCTGATCGTTGACCGTTGACCAAAAAAAAAAAAGAAAAATTCCCCTTTTGTTAATTTCGATGTTCTGAATCCATTTTTAGTTGTCTAAGGTGCTGATTCTGAACCGTTTGTGATTTATAGGTCCCAGAAGTCAGCAAAGGCCTAGAAAGAGCTGTTAATTGAGGAAATTGGCTAAGGTAAGGGAATTTACACTTATAATACCTGCAATACTTCGTGAATCTAGCTGCACACTAGATAGGTTAATATCTTGATTAGAATTTAGACCTGAGCTGTTGATAACTCTCTGAGAAGTTTTGCACCAACTGTTTGTTGCATGTTACGTATGAGGGGTCTTGAGCCCATTTATCTGAGATGTCTTGTGCCCATTTATCTGAGGGGTTTTGTGCCCATTTATCTGAGGGGTCTTGTGCCCATTTATCTGAGGGGTTTTGTGTCCAACTAACTGTTACTATGGGGTTATGTGCCCATTGATGATTGGGACCTTGTGTCCATTGCTATGTATTATTGTGTGGCCCAGGGCTCAATGTTATTAGTGGGGGGTTTGAGCTCAAGAACCTGTGTTTTAGGCAGTTGATTCCTAGTGGGAGCCTTACTGAGTTTGTAAACTCACCCTTTCCTTTTCTGTGGTTTGTCCACAGGTACGCATGTGTTATACAGGGAAGGATGATCAGAACTGCAAGAAGACCATGGGCAAAACTAGTTACCTTGAGTCAATGTTGTTTTTTTTTACTGTTCCTTTTGAATTTCGCAAAACAGGCTGTTAGGCTAGTGTTAGATGTTTTCATCCTATTCTAGATTTTAACTGTTATTTAACTGTTTTCCAAGGGTACCCTGATTACTGTTTGTTCTTAATAAAAATTATTCTTAAATGTGGTTGATCAACGGTGGTTTTAAGCCAACTATTTTACGGTTATAAATATTGAGTTAAAAGTTTGAGTGAAGACCTAGGTTAAGACCTTGGTTCGGGTCGGGTCTTTACATGTTCATTATTCACATAAATATATGTTTTTAATAATATTAAGTTAGTTAATATTTAACTGCTTTAGGTTAAAAAATATTTAAAAATTAAAGATTACTAATTTCTTAATTATGAATTATTAGATATTTGAGCATTTGATAATTGATTTATATTTTGATATTATGTATTTAAATCATTCTTCTGAAATCCAAAGCATAATATATATATATATGTGTGTGTGTGTGTTTGAATTATACATCTTAAAATTAATTTTGATTTGATGGTACTTAAAGTTGCATTAAAATGTTTATTTTATGTTAGTTAAATTATTTCAAATCAAGAATTATTTATAATTTAATGTATCTATAGTTCACAATTCTTGAATTGAGAAATGTTCATCACTTTTGATTAGATATGCACCTGTAGTTGCATAATTTTACACTAATAAATTAGTTTATGAACTTTTTTAGCATAAAAATTGATTATTTTCAACTTTGTCTAAAGACTGTTCTGTCTAGGTTGAGGTATTTAAGTTGACAGAAATGAAACACCTCTACCTGAGAACTAACCTGGAAGTTGAATTAATCGAAGTCCATATTACATAAAGTCTTGTAGACTTGATTGAAACTTTTGAAAAATAAATATTATTTTGTGTAGAAAAGCAAAGTTTATTATCATATGTTTTAAAAAGTATACAAAGCTTTAAGCCAACAAGAGTAGTGCTCAGCGGCACCTGTTTACACCCAATGATCAAAAGGTCGTGGGTTCGAAACCCCCACTCCCAATTGATGTAAACTCAAAAAAAAAAAAAGTATACGAAGCTTTAAAGAACTTGAAGTTCATATGTATTCATATATATATGTATAT
>JBBMKA010057944.1:0-18006 GCA_037833695.1 Sechiopsis laciniata
TTCACCGAGACGAACGCTGAAGGAGATTGAATGAGTTGAAAGAAGAAAATCTGAAATGGAAGATGAAAGATGAAAGACGAAAGAGATTGTAGATGAATCGATAGAGGGAGTTGAAAGATGAAAGACGAACGCTGCTTGAAAGATGTGGGTGATTGAAGGAATTCGTGTGTTTGAAATGAGCTATTTCTGAAGCAAGAAGAAAAGAAAAGGTGCGAAGCAGGTGATTGAAGGAGATCGTGAAATGGGCTGTAGCAGGTGATAGAAGAAGATCGTGAAATGGGCTGTAGCAGGTGATTGAAAGAGATCGCTGAGCTGTTTTCTTTAAATTCGTCATGGGCTTTCTTGTCATTTCATCAGACCCGTTTGAAGTTTTTGCTGCAAAAGAATTACTTTCCAAATTCTGCTATGTATGGAATTATTTTGCCCTATTTTGCTATACATGAAAAAGCCCCTTACCAATAAGTTAGAATTTAACATTCGTAAACAATTTTTTAAGAGAAAATATCATTAAGCTAAAGAATCAAACCATAGACGAATCACTCCGACGAATCAATCACCACAAGCTTAGGCAGACAATCAGCACAAATGTTCCTTGACCTACTACAATGAAAAAATGAAATATTCCATAAAATGGTAGTTAACAATATACATCATACACATATATACATGTCCCAAAAGAAAGGATCAGTCTCCTCAAAAGGATTCGAATCACTTCGTGCAATCACTACAAGCTTAGACAGATAATCAACAAAAATGTTTGAAAAAAATGAAATATTCCTGAAAATGGTAGTTGATAATGATATACATCATACACATGTATGAATGTCCCAAAAGAAAGGACTCATCTCCTCAAAAGGATTCGGATCACTCCATACAAACGAATCAATCACTACAAGCTTAGACAGATAATCAACAAAAACGTTAGAAAAAATGAAATATTCCTGAAAATGGTAGTTGATAATGATACATCATACACATATATGAATGTCCCAAGAGAAAGGACTCGTCTCCTCAAAAGGATTCGGATCACTCCACACAAACGAATCAATCACCACAAGTTTAGACAGACAATCAATATAAATGAATCAATCACCACAAGTTTAGACAGACAATCAATATAAATGAATCAATCACCACGTCACCACAAGTTTAGACAGACAATCAATATAAATGTTCCTTCACCTGCACTACAATAGAAAAATGAAATATTTCTGAAACTGGGAGTAGTTGACAATAATATACATCATACACAAGTATGTGTCCCAAAAATGGCAGTAGATAAGCAATTCATATAAGATATGAATATGTACACATGAATTCAGGAAGTAAGAAAATTCAAGAGTCCTGAACGAAAGATGGGACCTCGAGAAGCTTGTCGATTTATGGTATTAATCATCGTCGTAGGACGAGTGTGGAGCAGCAGTACATCCCTGATCAAAACGATGCCAAACTTTGCTAGAGTCTGAAGTGTCCATTGTTCTTTGTGTACACTTCCAAACCTTCTTTGTTTCACCTGTATAAAGAAAGAAACCAGGAATGGAGAAGCAAAATAATGACCCTTAGAAGTTGGAACTTGAACCTTCAGAAAAAACTCAAGAATTGACTTCAAGTAATAAACTGAATTGTAGTCCATTTCTAATCTTCAAAATACACACCCCCCCGCCCCCCCAAAAAAAAAACCATTTAAGTGCTAAAGAGAAACAAAACCTTTTTCAGTTTTCATTATCAATCTTAAAAAATAATCTTTTTAAATTTTGTGTCAGATCAATAAATTTTAAAATAGGTTGAATACGTCAAAAGTCTCTTAAACACAAAATTGAAAAGTTGAAAAATTAAGAAGCTAACTAATAGATTTTAAAGTTCAGGGGTGACGTTTTATGTTGATAGATACTTCTTAAAGTTCAAATACCAAATAGATATAATTTGGTAATTTTAACTTTCTTTTGTTTTATATTTAATATATGAACTGATGGGTGTTTAAAATGAGTTTTTTTTTTTTTTTTGCAGCAAGAAACTATAAATTATGTTCACTCGAGTAAAAAATAATGCGTGAAAAGTTCAATATATAAGAACTTGGCCCTCACAAATATGTATAACTAAAAGATACAAAGAGTATGGTATGGAAAAGCAAGGGCAAAAAGAATTACCAATGAAGCCAAAGCTCCAGCTTTTGCGAGAGCATCTGTATCAACTCCAAACCCAATAGCCTCTTAATCAACTCCAAGTTCTCTTTAAGTCCAAGGCATACACAACTTCTGTGTTTGCCCAACTGAACTCTTCTGCAGTGCCTCCATTATTTCACTGTCCGGTGCAAATGTGCGTTTAGTTGAGTCAAATTTACTTCGGAGTATCCTAAGGCACTCAAGCCAGTCAATTTCTTGTCCTCAATCATTGTTGTGACAGGAGCACCCTTCTTGTTGCCTTTTTTAGATCATAAGAGTTGCTTTTGAAGAAGCTTCCTCATCAAAACTATTGAGTCTTGCAGGTATTTGTTTTAACTTTTGAGAGTTAAATCAGGAGAATCAGCCGAAGGCCAGCCAGTATTAACAACAAATCCTTCCTTCCTTCGACATTTCCCTTCAAACATATTCTGAATAATTTGGACAGATTGGAGTAACAATAAGTCATGTCTGAACATCCATAAAGATATGTACTCATTACTCATCCCTAGCTGCTTGGAGATCATAAAAACTGGTCTTCGCAGCTTACCGAAACATCCTAAGAGCTGGTTTTGATTTTAAATCATCCATGGCCATATAATCATCAGGAGCATCACTAGGTACACGGGTGACAAAACATGGGAAGTTCCCTTATCTGTCAGAATAGTAAGCATGGGAAGAGAAAAATTATCTCATTAAAGGCTAGAAAAGGGACTCCAATGATCCAAAAGCCCTCATCTTACTTAATCAGTGAGTAATCCTGTGGTTGAACCCCTTCATCGGTTGCCCCTATCATGATCAGCACAGGGTTGTTAGCCACCTAAGGGTGAATATATGGTATTCCCCATAGATTTCAACTCTTTTGCATTTGCCACTGTACAAATAAATCAAAAAATGGATTCATATCAGTGGTAATAAAAGTTCGCCTCCAATCACAACCTTAACCAAAAGCCTTAAGGTCCTCCATACCCAAAGGAGGAAAGAGTGTCATAAGGATTTTGAAACTTGGATATCTCACTATCAGACAGTCCACTTTACTTTAAAAATAAAAAGAGTTTTCTTTTCTGTTTTTTTTTTTTTTTTTCAGAAAAGGTCAGGGCAATCAAGTTAGGATAGCTTATACGCCTTTTTTTACTAATCTTATAGGATGTTAAACTAATATGAGGGAGTTATAATATCAAACATAATTAAACAAGAGAATAAAGTTGTAATAGAAATATAGAATAGCCCAACAAATATTCATATCAAACATGGTACTTATACCTTATTCTGCACCAACCCCATTGAAAATCCAAGTAGTTCATACAACGAAATGCTATTCAAAACAAGTCTATAAACTAAGCCACTACCCTAATAAAGTGCGACGCTCAGATATGATTAACAGTTTCAAACTAAGGATTAAGGTCAATCCAACTGTCATAATGATACAAATATGCGAGAAAATAAACAAGTTATGACATTAACTCAGCACTTAAATCATCCACTCATTCCCCTAAGGTTTAGAGGTTCAAATCTATACCTCCACATTCGATGTGCTTAAAAAAGAATGCCTATTTTAGTTATGAACTTTTATAATCATTACATTTTCAGTACTCTATTTTATCTCCTGAACTTGGAATAAGAAGAAGAAAACCTATTTTGATTCTCTTCTTGTTAACATTTGAAATCCCAAAACTTATCTTACTACATGTACAAAATGAGTGAATAAGAATTGACCATACAAGGTAAACAAGATAAAATTGTTAGGTGAAATGAAAATGTATTGTGAGGGAGAGAGGTGAATGGCTTACCTGTAATGCATTGGTGAGGTAGTACCTCCAAATAAAATGTAGGGGGCGCTGCTGTGTACCCTCTGCCTTACAATCATAATGAGGAAAACTTATTACTGTCATAAATTGAGACCTGTATTAGAGACATTTTTTTAAATGAAAGCAACAGACTTGGTGTTCAATCTCACAAATTGTATGGTCTTTCTAGTTGTACCACCAACGCACTTGAAATGAGCATTTTATGTTAAATCACCGATTAATCTAAAAACTTAAGCTGGCGAGTATGGTGAATAATCATATCAACAGTCTTAACATTCTGCAATTATCGACACTGCTTGGAAACTAATTATCTAAACGAACACATTAATGAATAAGAATTGGAAAGGGAAAGGAAACAAAGAACAGCACAAGATGCCCCAATCTGACCATGAATCTGGTTCTATAATCTTTAATCAAATAATAGCAATTAAATTAAAGTAAGGTAACTGAGTTAGAAGGTGTTTTATATCATACTTAACATGCTGGGGAAAATTTTGAGGGAAAAGGTAATGAAAGTTGGAAACCAATTAAGTTTGGAAAAGAGGGATTTAAAGAATAGCTTTGTTTTACAAGTGAAACCAGTTGGTGTAGTTGACTAAACTAAATGTAAGCTTCAAGCTGCGACAGCAAAAGCAAACATGACAAATTCTGCACTCAACAAGTTTTTATATGAATTCGGAAGATATCATATTATCTGTCTGCATTTGCTGAGGCCATATGCTATAACAAATCCTTGTTGTTTTTTTCTAAAATAGAAATTTATAAACGGAAGAAGGAAGATTCTTTCAAATTAGACATAATGCAAACAGAAGAACAGCAAAATTGCACAAAAATGTAAATTCCAATCTGAATAATGAATATTACAATCTTATATCTTGCACACAAAAAAATGAGTTAGGAGTAGAGAGCGAGAGTGAGAAACTCTCGTGGGCTCTTCCGTACAAAATGAATTGGAATATTTAGAAGTTAGTTAGCTGCAATCGATCATCAAATGCTAAAAGTGAAGATTATTGCCAATTAACTCAAACTCAGAGTTCCCAAACACAAACTCTTCTTTACCTGGCATCATCAGATTGTTGCCAAACACAAACTCATTGCTCCTCGGCATCAGCTCGGAATTATTTCCAAACTCGAACTCATCAATTCCCGGCATCAGGTCAGGATTATTGGCAAAGTCGAACTCATCCTTGTTCCCGGACATCAACAAATGCTCAAGATTACAGTCAAACTCAAACTGATCCTGGTTCATCAAAACATTCGTGTAGTGCTCGTCAAATTCAACAATGTTGGTGTGATCGTGTTCGGGGAAGAGCGATTGGAGATCCTCGAAACAAAGCCCAAACTGATCAGGATCCTCAATGAATGGCAACTGAACAAGAGGAGTATCATGGTGGGGAGAAAAATGAGTGAAAGGGAGTTGGTCAGGATCCATGGCATCGAGCATCGCAGAGGCGGCTTCGAGCTTGGAATCAAGGGAGTCCATGAAGCCTCGCAACTGAGATTCGTTCAAACAGTGAAGATAAGTCTCCCAATCATCAGGATTAGGGCACACAAACTCACGATCTGCATTCTCACGAAGCTTGGAAGTCTCGGCTTGGAGTTTGGCCCTCCGATCCTTAAAAAAATCGTTCAAATCGAAACACTTTCGTTTGTGAAAACTGGCGTTCTTGCTGCAGGCGCGAAGTAGGGCTTGAACGTGGGTTCGATTCGGAGGCCAAGTATGAAGCTGATGATCATGATCATCAGGGCCATGGATAAGAACGCAAACTGGAACATCGCAAAGCGTGGAGAGCTCGTAAGCCTTCTTCATCAAGTTGTTCTTCCGCTTCTTGAATGTCGAAATTCGAGATTTCTGGTTCTGAATCAGATTCAGATTCAGCTTTCCTCTTCCCATTCTCTCAACAAAACCAAACCAGATCAATTCAACAGAAACACAACGAAGCAGAAGAAGAAGAAGAAGAAAAACGATGAAGAACCAACTCCCAAACCTTTCTATTTAATATTAAACCCAACCTTCAATCGGATCTTTCCTTTAACCCAAATATATTACATCCAACGGTTCATAAATTATTCGCTCTTATTTTTTCCATTTCTAATCCCTTTCATTATTTAATATTTATTTAATTTAACTAAACTTCTAATTTATTTCCTTATTTGCACCTTAGCTTCTTTTCTTTTTTTTACCGTTTAACATTATTGTTTTATTACTTCCTAATTCACCACCGGTTTTATGATCACGGTTGCCATTTCAACCCTTTTTTTTAGTAATCAATTCAACCTCAATTTTGAAAAAAAGAAATTAATAAATTATTAGTTGACTTGCTTCCATGATAAGGAACAAAGAATAAAAAGATAGCCCAATTAATGTATGACTAATAAATAAATCATTTGCTGTTGTAATAAAAAATGGAAAAGAATTAAGCTTTTTAAACTATTAAAAAACCCATCCAAAGTATAATAAGTGTTTGGTTGACTTCGTTAAACGCACCTAAGGAATACTGCGGTGAGTAATGAATGGTGGAGCTCATAAATTAAAAGTTTGGTGACATGTTCACTTAATTTTAATTAGTTATAATTTATTTCAACTTTATGTTTCTTCTTTTTTACAGAAATTTCAATTTCATGTTTGGATCTTCAATCTTAAAAAGTTGATATATTCTCATCTTATTTTGAGAGTAATTGTACCATTTTATGTAAGATTTGTGTTTCCTCCATAATTTTAACTTAATAAAAGAAAATTATCTTGAATAGACAGTTTTTACAAAATAATATATGTAAATTTTAAAGAATTTGCATCTATAGTTAATAATACGATTTATTATAGTATTATAAATATTCATTAATATATTATTATGTATTATTGATATAGTATTATAAAAAATTATGTATAAATACTTATCAATACCAATAACTATATTTATTACATTTGAATAAAACAATCGTATTTATAATTATTTTATAAATTTTTTAATCATCCTTGTTTCAAGAAAAAAAGTTTTGTTTTGGCGTTGTTTTGTTGTTGTTTTTTTTTTTTTTTTTTTTGCACTGTCAAACCCTCGCCTCCCTCGGTTTTTAAATCACTTCTAGCTTCTTCAGAAAACTCTCCTTGCCAGTGGGTTCCTTTCTTTGCTGCAAAAGCTAATCACTTTGTTCAATAACCATAGGGATTTGAAGGTAACATCTATATGAATTTCTTCACTTGATCCATAAATCATATCTGGTTCATAAACCCACCATTGATCTTTCAATTCTAGAGTTCCATATCAAGCAATGTCAACACATCAACCAATTCAACCAAATTCTTTCTCAAATGCTTCTAACTGGATTCATAAAAGACACTTATGCTTCAAGCAGATTAATCAAATTCTCAACACATTTTCCCTTCATCCACATCGACTACACCTGCCGAATCTTCAACTTGATTGAGAACGTGAATTGCTTCACCTGGAATGTGATGATGAAAGCATATATTCACAGAAACTCGCCTCATTTTGCTTTGAATCTTTACAAGTTGATGCTATCCAAGTATCTGGGTGCTGATAATTACACGTACCCGCTTCTGATTCATGCGTGTTCTATCCGTCGATCGGAATGGGAAGGAAAACAGGTACATAATCATGTTTTGAAGTTGGGTTTTGATTCACATGTTTATGTTCAAAATACTTTGATTAATTTGTTTTCTATTTGCTCGAATTTCATTGATGCCCGTCGGGTGTTCGATGAAAGTTCTGTTCTGGATTCGGTGTCGTGGAATTCAATTTTGGCTGGGTATGTTCAAATGGGAAATGAAGAGGAGGCTAGGAATGTATATTATCAAATTCCAGGGAGGAGTATAATTGCTTCAAATTCTATGATCGTGTTGTTGGTGCCAAAGGGCGAGTGGTCGAAGCCTGTAAATTGTTCGATGAAATGCCTAAGAAAGATATGGTTACGTGGAGTGCATTAATTACTTGCTTTGTGTAGAATGATATGTTTGATGAAGCCATGAGAACATTTGTAGGAAGCTTAAAATTGGAGTTATGGTGGATGAAGTTGTGGCAGTTACTGCTTTTTCTGCTTGTGCAAACTTATCGATAGTAAGTCAAAGGAAATTAATCCACAGTTTGTCTTTGAAAATCGGAATTGAATTGTATGTAAACCTTCAAAATGCTTTGATTCATATGTACTCGAAATGTGGGGATATAGTGGATTCACGTAAACTGTTTGACGAAGCCTACTTGCTCGACTTGATATCTTGGAACTCTAAGATCTCAGGGTATTTCAAATGCGGTTTAGTTGCGGATGCCAAAATCATATTTGATTCCATGCCCAAGAAGGATGTTGTATCTCGGAGTTCTATGATATCTGGTTATGCACAACATGACCTTTTTTATGAGGCTCTCTTGCTTTTTCAGGAAATGCAAATGAATGAATTTAAACCTGATGAGACCATATTAGTAAGTGTGATTTCTTCGTGTGCTCGATGTGCTGCCTTGGAGCAGGAAAAATGGATGCTTATATAAAGAAGAACGGTCTAACAGTTAATGTCATTTTAGGTACAACCCTCATTGACATGTATATGAAGTGTTGATTTGTTGAAAGTGCTTATGGGATGGTTGAAAAATGGGTTTCAACTTGGAATCCTATAATTCTCGGGTTAGCCATGAATGGGTCGATAGAAAGGTCGCACGATATGTTTTCCAATATGAAAAATATCATGTAACATCTAATGAGATTACATTTGTGAGAGTACTTGGTGCTTGCCGACACATGGGCTTAGTAGATGAAGGGCACATAATACAAAGCCCAATGTTAAGCATTATTAATGCATGGTTGATCTTCTAGGATGTGCAGGTAAGCTTCAAGAAGCACAGGAACTCCTCAACCATATGCCTATGGCGCCCGACGTTGCTACTTGGGGTGCATTATTGGGGCTTATAAGAAACAAGTGACAGTGAAATGGGAAAAAGGGTGGGAGGAAGCTGATTGAGCTTCAACCTGATCATGACGGGTTCCACGTGTTGTTATCGAACACAAATGCTTCAAAAGGGAAATGGGAGGATGTTCTTGAGATCAGGGGCATGATGACAAAACATAGGGTCTTAGAAACTCCTAGTTGTAGCATGATTTAAGCAAATGGAGTTGTTCATGAATTTTTGGCAGAAGATAAAACACACCCCGAAATGGATGTAATTGAAGGCATGTTAAGTGAAATGGCTATGAAATTAAAGTTAGAAGATTATACATCAGACACAAATGAGGTTTTGCTTGATGTTGATGAAGAAGAGAAGGAAAGTACTCTGTTTAGACATAGTGAGAAGCTAGCCATTGCATTTGGCATTATTAATATTAGTCCACCAACTCCTATCAGGATAACTAAAAACTTGAGGATATGTAATGACTGTCACACTGTTGCAAAATTAATTTCCGAGCCTTTTTCCCGTAGAATTGTGGTGCGAGATCGACAGCGTTTTCATCACTTTATGCAGGGATATTGTTCGTGCAAGGATTATTGGTAACTGATTAGGGTTCACTAGAGACAACTTGATTCTAAGAGATTATTCCTGCAGCACTTTTGTTGATCTTCACTAGAACTACTAGCAAATCAGTTACCACTTTGAGGTTATACAAGCTGTAATTGAAGATAGTTTGTTTTCATTTTGGGAAGTTGCTGCAAATTCCCTTAATGATGAATCATGTTAAATCACCGGTCAACCCATAAGTTTAAGGAGATGGGTTGGAGTTTATACCAATCAACACTCCTCCTTCACATTTGTGGGCTTGAGAATTTGAGAAATGTTCAACGAGTAGAAATCAATATTAAATGAGGATGAAATGACTCGCCAAAGGTTTGAACAGGTGATCTCATGCTTTGACATCATGTTAAATCACTGATCAAGCTAAAACCTTAAGTCGATGAATCTGAGTAAATTTAATTATAACAATAAACATTTGGTGATATTTTTTCCAATGAAACGAAGAGTTGGCTATATTTATTAGTTCTTTATTGTTGGAAGCATGTTATAAACACTCACAAAACAAAGAACCAAACAAGGAAAATAATTCACTTGTATTGGAGAACTTTTCTTAAAAAGCTACAAACTTGATTCACACTTTTTCTCTCAAGCTTACTTCTCTTTTATTTGATGTTTGATGCTTTATGCTTGATATCTCAACCCTTACAACACATCTTATTTATAGGATTCCATGGAACAATCTAGATCTATAACTTACATGTAGATCTAACTCTCATTTCTACTTTTAACTTACTTCACTTCATTACATGCATAACTCACATTCTAACTTAACAAAATTAAAATGTAAAACTTACATTTATTTAATTTCTTTAACTTACCAAATTGAATTTTCAAAACTTAAAACCATGTTTAATTTTCAACATCCCCTCTTAAACATGATTTTCCAAAAACTCTAAGAATTGTCCTTAACTTATTAAGCACATCAACTTTGAGTGGCTTTGTGAAGATATCTGCAATTTGATCTTCTGTCTTCACATATTCAACTTGAATCTCTATTCTTGAAATGCAATCTCTAATGAAGTGGAATCTGGTGTCAATGTGCTTCCTGTGATCATGAAACACTGGATGTTTAATTTTCAACATTTATGTGGACATCAAGGTAATAACGTACCACTTGAATCAGCGAACATCTTGGAACCTTCTTCAATTTTAGGATGTGATGAATCGACATCGAGGTGCGTAACGACTCCATATATCTATTGAAAAGTTACCAGCCTGTTATTCCCGACTACCTTCCGTCGGTTGAGCGAAAGCCCTTCCACACGCGACTCTCAGATCACTATGACTGAAAGCTGCAGCATATGATTATTGACGTTATGGGAGAGGATTAGTTAGTTGATAATGGGCACCTCCAAGTATGCCACTGCCCCATTTAAAATAAAAAAGGGCAAATTGCCAAGCAAAAACCACCTTGAAGTTTGGTGGTTGTTGCAATTGTTACCCTCAATTTTAAATGGTAAAAATTAAACCACTCTCAAACTTTTGTAAGTGAAACAATCACACCTTAAATTTTTAAAGTTAAACTCTCATATTTTAATGAGTGAAAAATGGATATATTTTACTTTGTTTCTATCTCACATACCCTTAATTTTAAATGGATATATTTTACTTTGTTTTTTTTTCTTTCAAACTTTCAACATCTTAGTCATGCCTGCGAGAAATTGTTGTAATTTATTGAACCTCAAAGCTCATTTTCTTCCTCATTTCAGGAGAAACCTCATTTAATACTTTGTCAAGAAGGAGAGCAAGTTGCCTAAAGGTTTAATTTTTGTAATTGAAAGTTTAGGAGGTGCAACTTATAGTTTCACTGTTGAAAGTTTGGGTGTGTAGTTTTTATAATGGAACTTAAAAGTTTGGGGGTTCAATTTTCACAAATGAGAGTTTAAAGGTGGCAATTGTATATCAGCTTCTGTTTGTCACTTGTGACTTAGGGACAATGAATCACAAACACATACACACTTTCAGGTGCTGCCTATTTGCAATTGCATTTTGGAACAAACTCTCCTCTCCCTTGCTGGACACCCTCTCAAAAAGGAAAATAAACTCTACTTTGGCTTTGTTTTCTCTATGGGTTTTGTCGGAAGATTTGGTTGGGGAGAAACAACACTTTATTGGGGAATTCATTAATTCTATTTATCTATTTGGCACTATATTGATTCCTAGACTCCTTTTTTATGATTATAGTCTTACTACACTTTTTTCTCATTGAAGATGTTTGTGGTGTATGATTGTGGAGATAGCGTCCCCAAGGGGTGGCACAATAGTTGAAGACTTGGGCTTTGAGGATATACTCCCCTCAAGGTTCTAAGTTCTAGACTTACCTGTGACATTATTTTTTCGATGTCTCCGGTGCCTGGCTTAGGACGGACGTGGTTACCCTTGTTTCAAAAAAGATTGTGGAGATAGCGGCGAGGAAAATTGACAAGGCCCGTTTAGGAGTAGGATAAGGAATGATCAATCCTATTAGGAGTAGGATAAGGAATGGTCAACCCTATTAGAAGTAGGATAAGAATATTAGACTATAAATAAGAGAGACAAAGAAGGTAAGGATATATTGAGATGTATTGAGATATTGAGTATCTAGGGCTTGAAACTGATCTCAAGATCGGGAGAGTCCAAGTACCTTTAACACTTGGGTTAATTAGTATCTTTATTATCCTTTTATTTAAATATATATTTGGTTCTTATAAAAAATCGACCAAACGAAACGTGTTTATCCTACTTGTGCTTTAGATGATGTGGGGATGACAAACATTTTCAAGGAATGAGCAACTGTTCGTAGAAGCCGCGCTCATAAGAATGGTGTAGGTTACATATTTGTTTTCAAGTGATTCGGATTTAACCACTATTTTTCTCTTGACTTGACTCCTCTCTGAGTTCTTTTAATCATAGCATAAATACCGCCAGCCCCTTTTCATGTGGGCTTGTTTATTACATGATAAGAAGAAGAATTTACCAAAGGAAAGAAGATAGATTGCTGGAAGATTAATATTTCATTTATATATGTATGATCATCAAGTAAAAATTGAAAGATTGAAAGAATACAGGGCATACAAAAAAAGAAGAAGAAGCAAAACCTAGAAAATACAGAGCTTAGAATCGAGGTTCATAACCGAATGGGTCAGTGTCGCAGTTAGTTATCTTGATTGGTGTTAATCCATTTCAACTTCACGGTTACAGGTTTGAGCCCAAAAGTGCTCTGTATGTAGGGTCTGTTGGCCCCCCTTCCTCGATATAGGTACCATAAAAAAGAAGAAATTGAGGCTCAGAGGATTATATATCCATGCAATCTCTCAGTCTCGCCAAACAAGGTCAAAATCCTCAAAAAGTTTGAGTCCACACAGTTGGAAAATTAATTAAACAGAAGAAAGAAAGTTGTATTTGGGAAGAAAAAAAATGCAGAGAAGAATTTGCTAAGCTCACTGTCACTTTGATTTTTTACTTCAGCAATTTATAGCCAAAATTACAAACTAAAAATAAATCGCATTATTTCCACTACCTAAAATTTGGGATTCACTATCGCATTATTGCACAATCTAATTAATGGCTGAAGACCAGAAAACACGATTAATAAAAAGATACTGAATTTAAATAAGAATTAATAAATAAAAATAATAATAAGATAATAAATTTAAATCAGAATTAATTAATAAATAAAATATAATCAACATCCCTCCTTGATTCTGATTTGGAAGATTGATACCTTCATCAAATTAAGGAACCTGCTCGGCGTGAAGATCATTCCAAATCAGAATTAAGGAGAGATGTTGATTATATTTTATTTATTAATTAATTCTAATTTAAATAAGAATTAATAAATAAATAAAATAATAAGATAATAAATTTAAATTAGAATTAATTAATAAATAAAATATAATCAACATCCCTCCTTAATTCTGATTTGGAATGATCTTCACGCCGAGTAGGTTCCTTAGTTTGATGAAGGCATTGATCTTCAACGGCTTAGTAAGAATATCTACAATCTGATCTTCTGACTTGCAATATTCCAATTCGATCATGTTCTTCCCAACTTGGTTTCGTAAAAAGTGATACCGAATATCAATATGTTTACTTCTTCCATGAAAGACTGGATTCTTTGCCATATTAATTGCAGAGACATTGTCAACATAAATCTTCTTTGGACCTTCAAGATTAATGCCAATTTGACTCATGATATTGCGAAGCCAAACTGATTGACATGCTGCAGCTACATACTCAGCATCCCATGTGGATAATGCAATAAATGATTGTTTTCTTATGACCACGAGCAAACAGTCTTTCCGAGCATAAAACAATGACCACTTGTGCTCTTCCTCTCATTTGAATCTCCACCCAAATCACTAAGTATCCAACGATCTCAATCTCTTTGGATGAAGAGTAGAATAGACCAAAAGATGTAGTACCTTTAATGTAGTGCATAATCCTTTTTACTGCTTGTAAAAGAATTGTCGAGGTGACTCCATGTATCGACTAACCAATCCTACAACATATCAAATATCAGGTCTAGTGCACGTGAGATATCTTAAGCTTCCAACAATCTGCTTAAAGTATGTTGCATCTACAGTTCGCTCATCGTCGTCTTTGGTAAGCTTAAGTCCGGTTTCAACTGGCGTCTTCACTAAGTTTGAATCTTCCATCTTAAACTTCTTCAAAAATTCAGCAACGTATTTCTTTTAATGAATGAATATTCCATCATCTCCTTGGATAACCTCAATGCCCAAAAAGTAAGACATTAGACCAAGATCGCTCATCTCAAATTCCTTCAACAAAATATGCTTGAAATCACTAATCATCTTGAGATTATGTCTTGTAAAATCACATCATCAACATAGAGACATAAGATTAGTAAATCTCCATAATCATTAGTCTTTACATATAGACCATGATCTGATGGACATTTTTTAAATCCAGTATCATGAAGAAATGAATCAATCCTCTTGTTCTAAGCTCTTGGTGCCTGTTTAAGGCCATATAAAGCCTTATTAAGTCTGTAGACATTCTCCTATTTTTCAGATTGTATAAATCCAAGTGGCTGCTTTACATAAACCTCATCGTCAAGTGGGCCGTTAAGAAATGCCGATTTGACGTCCATCTGGTGAATTTTCCATTGCTTTTCTGCAGCTAAAGCAATGATTAATCTCATAGTTTCCATTCGTGCTACAAGAGAAAATATTTCTTCATAATCAAAGCCTTCTCTTTGCTTAAATCCCTTCGTCACCAATCTTGCTTTGTATTTGTCAATTTCACCATTGCTTTCACTTTGATTTTATACACCCACTTCACATCAATTACTTTGTGTCCTTTTGGAAGATCATTCAATAGCCATGCATTATTTTTCTCAATTGCCATCAATTCTTCGTTCATAGCCTTTTTCCATTTGGAATTTTTAATGGCATCTTCAAGTTCAACGGGCTCTGAATCTGCGAGGAAAGCAAAGTGGCTAATTCTCCATCATTATCAACCTCATCATCGAGATTAACCTCGTAATCTTGAAGATGTGTAGGTTGCGTCGCTGCCTTATTGGCCTTTCCATAGTAGTTGCAATTGGAGCTGCAACTTCTGGTTGAACTGCAGGTATTTCTTCATTGACTCTATCTTCTACATCTGCATCCTCATTCAAAACATAAATGTAACATTTTGTTGAGTCTATGTCACCTGTTGTATTCCAATCTCATACCTCGTCTTCTGCAAATGTAACATCACGACTTACTTTTACCTTCTTTGTCATTGGATTGTACAATTTGTACCGTCCTTGCTCATATCCAATGAAAATTGTCTTCATTACTCTATCATCCAACTTGGATCTTGTTGCCTTAGGGACATAAGCATAAGCAACTGATCCAAATATCTTCAAGTGTTGGACATTGGGTTTAAATCTACTCCATACCTCAATAGGGGTTGTGTTGGGAAGACTTTTAGTAGGTGATCTGTTCAATAAATATACTGCACATGATACGGCTTCAGCTCAAAAATAATTTGGCATACCGTTCACTTTAAGCATGCTCCTGGCCATATCCATAATCGATCTATTCTTTCTCTCAGCTATTCCGTTGTGTTGAGGAGTATAGGGAACAGTAATGTTATGTTGCAACCCAATCTCTTCACAATGATTTTTGAAATCATTGGACTTGTACTCACCTCCTTCATCACTACGCATCATCTTGATTAATTTGCCACTCTGTCTTTTCACAAATGCTTTAAATATTTTAAAGCAATAAAATACCACATCTTTGCTTTTAAATAAATAAATCCAAATTTTTCTTGAAAAGTCATCAATAAATGTTAGAAAATACGTGTTCCCTCCAATTGATGATATGTTCATTGGGCCACAAACATCTGTATGAACCAGCTCCAAAAAAAATTTCCGCCAAGGCTGCTTAACAAAAGTTGTCCTGTGGTTCTTTCCAAAAATACAAGCTTCACACAATTGATTAGGGTTATGAATATTGGGTAAACCTTTTACTAAATTATGTTTGAAAAGATTTTCCAAACTCTGAAAATTTAAATGCCCAAAATGTAAGTGTCATAACCATGATTCATCATTCACCATTGCATTCAAGCACTTGAAATCACCCATATTAAAATCTACTAGAAATATACGATTTTTTGATAAAAAGGTTTCAAGAATCATATTACCTTCTTTATCAAAAATTGAGAATTTATTTCCAGAGACGTTCATCACATAACCCTTTTCGGCTAATTGTCCCATACTAAACAAATTACTTTTCATATCAGGTACGTAGAAAACATTTGAAATATACCTGTGATCACCATTCTTCAATGTTATAAGAATTCGCCCTTTTCTAGTCATCAGAACGAACCTTCCATCACCAAATTTCACTCTTGTGCGAAACGATTCATCAAAATCTGCAAACAGCTCTTTATGGCCACACATGTGATTCGTGCAACCAGTATCCAAATACCAAGTCTGGTAGTTTGGAGTTTCATTTGATGTGGCTACCATTAATAATGCATGATCTTCTTCGTCATAATCCTCTTCCTGAGCACAATTGGCAGTTTGATTGTCACATTTTGATCTCACTCATTTGCATAATGGCCACGCTTGTGGAAATTATATCATTCCACATTTGATTTATTAAATGTGCCTCTACGTCCTCTGCGACCACGTCCTCTTTTCCTAGAGGAATTTGATTTCGAATTTTGATTGGAACCAGTGTTATTTTGGTTAGTATCTTCATGATTCTAGCCACCACGACCTTTATTGGAATAGCTACGACCACGTCCTCTGCCTCTGCCTCGTGAACCACCATGTGAGCTACTAATTGAGGCTTGTGCTTGTAAAGCATGTTCAATTGGCAATTTTATTGTCCTTCATCCGTTGCTCATGTACTTTTAGGGAACCGGATAATAACCTTACTGTCATTTTTTACAGTTCATTGGCCTCTTCAATTGCAGCAACAACATGTTCAATCTGGGAGTTAAAGACCTCAAAATCTTCTCCACCTTTTTTTGCTCTAAATATGTTTCACCATGGTCTTCATTTGGTTTGTCAAGGCAAGAATCCTACTGATGTAGTCATCAACAGTTTCTGTTGTCTCCATCTGCAGCAACTCATATTGGCGTCTTAGGGTTTGAAGACGCACCCTTTTGATATTGTCATCACCTTTATAAGAGGTTGACAAAATGGTTCGGGCCTCATTTGAGGTCGTTGCTCCTTCGATTTGCTCAAATGTCTCATCCTTCATCCCTTGGTGGATGAAATACAACGCATTTTTGTCCTTCATCTTCTGTTTGCGATGTGTTACTCGTTGCACATCAGTTGCATTTTCAACTAATGCAGAAACTCCATTTTTCACAATATCCATAACTCATGGTAATCGATCAGAACTTTCATTTGTAAAGACCATCGATTATAATTCTTCCCTTCAAGAATAGGAACTAATAATTGGGTAGAATTATTCATGATAACAGAAAACTTGGCTCTGATACCCTTGTTGGAAAATTAATTAAATAGAAGAAAGAAAGTTGTATTTGGGAAGAGAAAAAATGCAGAGAAGAATTTGCTGAGCTCACTATCACTTTGATTTTTTACACCCACTTCACATCAATTGTTTTGTGTTCTTTTGGAAGGTCAGTTAACGGCCATGCATTATTTTTCTCAATTGTCATTCGAAGTTATCTTGCAGTGTTAAAAAAGATTATCGAGATCTCTACTGTCGTCTTACACATGACTCAACACCCATGTCCCACTAGAGAATTTTCGTCAAAACTCTGTCTAAATTGTTAACCTTACAAAGATTTAGTGAGGTAAAATTTTAACTTTCTATCAAATTTTTACCTTCCACAATGAAGTAAAAACTGGATCACATTGAAAAGTCCTATGAGTTTTTCATTAGTTAGTAGAATTTTGCAGTAGCACAGCTTACGAGAAATCTATTTTTTATATTTTACTTTTCAATGAGCAAATAGAGATGTCTATTTTCCCCGCGGGGAATCCCCAGTTAGGCAGAGAATAGGGACGAAAAAAAATTTCACATGCGCTAATCGGGGCCGGGGACGGGG
>JBBMKA010057955.1:0-18006 GCA_037833695.1 Sechiopsis laciniata
GGCTATTTATAGCCTAAGAAAATTAAACCTAAAAAAAGAAACTAACATAATTACCATAATGACCCTTTTGCAAAATAAAACCTAAAACATTAAAAACAAGATTTTAAAACATAAAATTGCATAAAAACTCCTAAAAACACATAAATGAAAGTTTAAACTTAAAATTACATGTAAATAGCCATAAATCTGAAAATTGATGGTTTTGTAACCATTCGTCATGATTTTGTAACCATCTACAAGTGAATGAAGATCCTTTCTAAGTAGCATGAAGATAAAATGCTGGTTCACATTCTGTTCCATATCAGGTTGGGGAAATTTTTCTAAATTTTACCCCATATCTTCCTCTAACCTCTCTATTATTATTATTATTTTTTAATTTGAATTCAAATAGCATTTGACACTCAAATTTGTGAGAAAATGTGTCTTCTTTAGGTGATTTTAATAAAGTGCCTAGGCCTGAGCATTTGGGCTTTATTGTGGAAACTGATAAGCTTGGGATGGATTTGAAATCAGCTGAGAAAAAATTAATAGTTTCGGAGGATTTGGTGTTTGATGGTCATCAGTGTTCGAAGTGGCATTCCCTGGAAGTTAGGGGCACCATTCGCATTAAATCATTTTGTTCGAAGAGCTCGAGGGAGGGAGAATCCTTGGGTAATCCGTTGTCTCATGGAAGTGGGTACACTTCTAATCCTCATTTTGGAGTTACATAATAAAGACAAGTTTTTTATGTTTGATGTAGGCAAGTTTCGAATTTAGTTTGCAAGAGTTTTTGGTTTTCGATGTAGGCAAGTTTTGAAGTTAGTTTGCAAGTCTTTAAAGTTAGGGACGGTCTTCGTCATGTCTTTTGTGAAGAAGAATTAATTGATAAAAGATTTTCTACTATAGGATTGAACAGTTTATACCATCGAAGGTCTCAACTTCACTTCTCTATGGCCTTGGAGCTCTATTTTTTTCTCTTGTTAGTTCACTTCTTCTCTCTTGGTAGTTCATGTTCGTCAGTACGACCGTATATTAGTTGGTCTAGCCTTCATACTTCATCAAAACTCAACTACTGGAGTGTTGGAATTTTTTAGTCGATTTTAATACTAGGTTCTTCGAATTTCAAGTATAAGGAGATCATCATGGTTATGTTGATCCTCCTGAAATTTTCTCAAATTTTAATTCTTCTTGTAGTAGTAGATTTTGGTCTGAGTTATGGTTTGATTTTTTTTTTTAATTAGCGAGTTCTTTTATATTTATTTTTGCTTCTAAATAGTTAGGAGCAGTTGTGTATTTTTACTATTATTCTCATTATTAATGAATGGATTTTGATTTTGATTTTTTTTAAAAAAAAGACACAAACTTGTAGCAAATAGCTTATTATGTGATATATTATACACGAGACGACGCCTCCCCTTATTTATGTATACCTAAATGGTTAAATAATTACAAATCTAAAAGGAAACATACCCTCGGCAGCACATTTTATCTCTTGTATTATATTTGCAGCACAATTTCTAAAATAATTCATCTATAGCACATGATTTTCTATCAGAATAGAACTCAACCAGTGATAGAATTCAATCAATGATAGAACTCAACCAGTGATAGAACTCAATTTGGATTTCCTGTTGGTTGCGGAATTCTCAACACACAACAAAATATAATAGTAGAAAATATGAAATGATGACTTGGAATGCTCTGCTTTCGCTTAAGCAAAACTCGCTCAAGAAGTTATGCGTGTGTTCGATCTCCCTAATATACGCAGTCCTGTTGTAGCAAGTTTTAATTTAAGTAACAGGTCATCTCCACAGGGATTTTTTTTTTGTGTTTTCACTTAGTTTCTAGTAAGAGTCAATAGTAAACAATGGTTGTGTAAGTGTTGTGAAATAATCTAAATGTAGTGAAATTGCGAAAGAGGCAGAATGAGACTAAGCATCGGAAGGGCATAGGGTTTTCAGGTGTTTTGCGACAGCGACAAGGTTAGCAAGGAACTAACAACTAACAGGTTTCCCTTTGGCTCTCTCGAGCTCCTAATTCGGTTCTCTTAAACTCAAACAACAATTATCGTAAACCAACAGCATTAGGCGAACCTTATCTCTAAGTGTTCTTTGATTAGCAAGCAAAGCCTAGCAATCCTAATAATATACATGCAAGTTCGCTCTACTCCTTTTCTCTCGAAAGCGAAATAAAGATATACAAACAGTTTGTCAAACGGAATGTAAATAAAGTTCATATAGCATGCATAAAAAGTTCATCTCGCTACCCTTCGCCTAAACGAAACACCCTACTTCCTCCTTAACCTTCCGACAACAAATTTAGCTACTCATAATGCAAAGTAAAAACGACATAAGCAAAGAAACAGAAGCCATATTCATTGAATCGAAAAGACTACGTTTCACAATGTTAAAGCGAAAACTGATAAAAGCAAGGTAAGAAAACTCCTGATACTACAAACTCTGAAAGTTTTCGGCAACAATGAATCTCCGGTTACAAAAGAAAAAAACAACTTCTACGGAAACAAGTAAACCTGCTACGAAAGCAACTAAAATATCTATGGTTCTGGCGAAATTACTCCAGTAGCCTAAAAACTAATCGGGAAGAGAAACTTGGTCGTCGGAGCTAGGGGAAATTCGAATTTCTGGATTGAGAAGTTGTCTCCTCAAAATTTCCAACCCTTCGAACAGAGAAGACGCTTGCTATATATAGGCCAGTCGACAAAGTCTCCGAAATGCTGCTCTACGATCTCTCTTCTACCAAAAGCTTGCTCCACGATTCGCGTTGTGAGTACGTCAGAGCAGACAAAAGCGACGGCTAAGATTAATCGTTGAACTTCAGATCTTTGCCACACGTCCTTTGGATAGGATATTTTTACGACTCATCCCCTTTTTGCTAAATTCTTCCTTTGTTGTGGCAGCGTGGGATGTTTTCCAGGACGCTTCGCTAGACTCGTCTTCGTTTGGGCGAGGTTCTCCTTATGTGGATTTTGCTTCGTTTCCCTAGAAATGCTACAGACAAACTAGAATGTATCAATTCTTTTGAACACTTAGAAAATATCAATATTCATACATGTTTTGTTGCAGTAAACCTCTAAAGAGTATCCTAATCAGAAAACTATAGGATATTTCGCTTAAACACAGTAATGAGTATGTGGAGGCAAAATTCCATACTTAATCAATTAATTATAGCAAATTTCTTATAAAAATATGTTAATTTAAGCTACTTTAACTCTCAATTCTCGAGAGTTATCATCTGCTACAATTGAATTAGTTTTGATTTTGTGCTATAGGTGGAAATACTATGCCCTTTTTTATTATACATGCAAAATTTCCAATCTAAAATCTATTATATATATTTTTTAAGAAAAAGAATAGAAGAAAAAAAATCTATTATTATGCTCCAATTTTATAATGAAAATTTGTGATGGCTAGCCAATTATTTTTTTATTGCTGCAGGTAATTCAACGTGAATTGCTGGCTCTCTTTACTCTAGTCTTTCTCCAACATTAGCAAGTAAATTCTCTTACTGTTGAGCTGCCATTCTTTGGTTTTCTCTACATCTTCTTTTTAGTGTTTGCTCTGGCTCTTGATTGATTATGAAATTCACAATGCCTAGGTACATACACTCTGAGTAATCTTCCTGCACTAAAATAAAGGTTATCAGCAGTATCTCCTATTCGAAACTACTTTCACAATCAATAGTAAAAATTTAGACTAAACAAATCCCTGGCAATGACGCCAAAAACTTGTCTCGCTCAATCTTACCCTAAAATATGCGATGCATCAACAATATATTCAATAAATATCATTTAAATTGAGGATATAACATGTGCAAGTATACACATTCATTGTTGTGGCAAGCTTTATTAACTACAAGGTCATCTCCACAGGGATTTGGATCTAATTAATGAACTGATTATGAGAGTCAAACAAAATAATAAAGGGAATGATATTTTGGTTGTGAAATGTGATATGAACTACAAATTTAATCATGCATAACAAGTCGATCAACAATTGCTAAGTTTACGAACAAATTTGCAAGTAGAATAATACTAATAGGTGAGCTACGAATAAGAATATAATCGTATATATTAAGGAATGTAATAGGAATTAAATGTTGCAGCACTAGTAGGAATGCTATCTCTAATAATTCCTCAAATAGCTCAAACTCTTACTTGACCTAATGAGTGCAATGCAAGCCCTACTCTAATCACCTTCCTCTCGGAATGATAAATAGAGCTAATGCAAATGGATGATTAGTCGAAATGCATTAATGTAAATTAGCATGCATACTTAATTCAACATCTCTCTACCTCATGCTTAAGCAATTGAAATTCTATCTTCGTTAATCGTACTGAAATCAAATAAGCTTATGACAATCTTGATCATCTTCATTAGAAATACAAAAACAGAGTACAAAACAAAGTTCATCGTTCTAATCAATTCAGTTAAAATACGATTCAATATCAGAAATTACAAATCAACAAAACAACTAAAAGATTAAATGAAGAAGAATAGAAGAGAAGAAGCTTGAATTATCAATCACCAAAACAGCAACTGCACACTCAAGCTCCGATCCTCTATTCTATGCTAAAGTTCTGAAAAATGCTTTGAATTCTCTCTATCAACTACAAAAATCTAAAACTCTCTAGTCTACTCTACTAAGCTTCTCTCCAAAATTCTATTGTAACAATGTCGAACTATAAAATTTTTAAAACTTCAAAAAAACTCCTTTCAAATTTTCGCTAGGATGAAGGTATTCACGAAGCAAATACGAATGGAACGTTATGCCCTTCGGGCTTAAGAATGCTCCATCCGAATTTCAAAAGATCATGAATGATATTTTCAAAAATTATCAAGACTTCTCAATTTTTTATATTGACGATGCCATGATATTTTCTCAAAGCATAGATCAACATTTCAAACATCTTCAAACGTTTTACAATGTTGTCAAAAGTAACGACCTTGTTGTTTCGGCCAAAAAATCAAACTATTTCAAACTCAAATTCATTTTCTTGGATTTGAAAATCCATTTAGGCCTTATTAAACCTATTCAACGGTCCATCGAATTTGCCTCAAATTTTCCTGATCAAATCCTAGACAAAACCCAACTTCAGAGGTTTGTTGGGATGCCTCAATTATGTGTCTGATTTTCTAAAAGATATCAGGCCCATTTCCAAACCTCTTTTTTGAGAGACTAATAAAGAATCCAAAGCCTTGGCCGATAAGCATACTGCTACGGTCCAAAAAAATAAAAGCTTGAGTCAAAAGCATTCCTTGTTTGAGTCTTATCAACGAAAAAGAAAACTACATAGTGGAAACCAACGCATCTGACATCGAATATGGAGGAATTCTCAAACAGTGTGTTGATAAGAAGGAATCTATAGTTAGATTCCATTCTGGCATCTGGAACGATGCTAAAAAAAACTATTCAACTGTAAAAAAGGAAATCCTTGCAATTGTACAGTGCGTATAGAAATTTCAAGGAGATTTAATCAATAAGAAATTTTTAATCAAAATAGATTCTAGAGCATCTAAATTCATTTTAGAAAAAGATGTAAAGAATCTGGTTTCAAAACAAATTTTTGCAAGATGGCAATCCATACTATCTTGCTTTAATTTCGAGGTTTTGCCAATAAAAGGCACCGAGAATGTTCTTGCTGATTATCTCTCAAGAGAGTTTCTCTCTCAACCTCTCTCTTCTCTCCCTCTCTCTTCCGATGAGCGAAAGGAGAATCGCAAAGGGTAAGTAGCCCGCATCTGCTTCAAAGCAGCCTCCTGCTGCAAATCCCAAGTAGCCTTCTGCTGCTAATTCAAAGCAGCCTTTCGTTGCAAACACAATGACTCCAGATTCATATGCCCTTGAACCTGATTTCACTCTCGTGACCAGGTCCAAAGGAAAGTCTAAAAATATTCAAATGGAGTCTTTAACTCCAGTAACCTCTTCACCTTATGTGAAGAATTCAAAAAACCCATCGTCAAGTTCTTCGAACCCAACGACATATTCAACAGCAGTCGTTCCTGACCGCTTTATTTCTAAACCAGAAATCAAGGAGAATTTTAAGAAAAATATGACCCACTCTAATTTCGTGGTTGAACCAGAGTTCGACGATCCTCTAGCTTTTTCTTTATGCTAGAGAATATTCAAAAGACATGAAGGTTTTATGAATTTATTTTGGTTGACACCAAGTCGGTCGAGATTGTTCATATTGCTGATAATAGCAATCAAAACAAGATTGCTTATTCAAAACTAAAAATATTTAAAGTAACGAATCCTACATGTTGGAACCAAAGTATCCACATAGAAAAATCATTTTCCAAAAGATTCATCCCCTAAACCTATTCATATTATGACTATATGAGAGCTTGGTATAATTTTCTTCTCTACCAAAGCTTCAATCACTCATGGTTCATAAACTTTTGTCCAAATGCCCATAGGATCTCTTATCCTCTGTGGTTCAAATCTTGGTGGAATGTATTTGGTTTGACAACCAATATATTTCCAGTTCTAATTCAAGAATCTTTTCATTATTTTTCTAGAACAATTTTCAAAAACAGTTTCCCAATTCCAATGAAATTTTCCATGTATTTCCAAGTTCCCTGGATCCTATCTTAGAACTTTGAACTCGGGAATATTTTCTAGACAAAGACCATAACTAAGGTCATTAACATCAAATGGTGGGATAAATGTAATATTTCCCACGCGGACTTGAAAGGCGTAAAGACTTGGTTATCCAAGAACGAACACCTTCAAGATCTCTCAAATCTCAAGCAGCAAGAGTTCATGAACCGAAAGTCTCGTCTCATGGCAGCTTTAGCCCACACAACGTCTGAAGCTGACTTCGAGAAGAAGCTTCATAAGCTCACTGATGAATCCTTATCTTCTCTCCCCTCAGGAGATGTAGAAGATATTGATTCCGATGACATATTCATAGAAACCCAACCGTAATAGTTGTAAGACTAAATATCATTCAAAGACTGCAATGTCATTAAACTACGAAAGACCAGAATTGTAAAAAAACTACGATTATTTAAAAGTTACAATTCTTCAAAGACCGTACCGTAATTGTCATTAAACTATTTTTCCAAAAAAAAAAAGTGTTTATTGTAATTTTATTACTTTCTGTAATTATTGCTTTTATAATTTGTAAATTTAAGTTTCTCCTAGATGACGCCATACACGACAAAGAAGAATTTCTTCAGCGAAGAGTAGTCCCGAAGCCATAAGTTTTGGCTCAGAAGATATTTAGGTTTATCTTCACTCTCTGAGATTTCGATTTCCAAAATTTACCAGCTTAGGCCTTTAGCCAATGGTCCCGACAGTAAGGTGCAAGAGCCGTAGGGAGAATGTTGGTCAGCTTGTGATGTTTAGGAAAATGCTGTTGAATACGTGGAAATCTAGAGATTGTTTGCTGCCAACTTTGAAACTACTTTCAAAGTGGATGTGGGTATGCTTGAAGACGAAGATAAGACGATTTGACCTGTCGGCCATACATCTCAACTCTATCTTTTATTTTTATCGTTTATAATAATTTACATTACTTTACTGTTTGCTTTTTACTACCTACTTTACGACTTTATCTTTTTGTCAGTTTGTAATAATTAGATTCCTTTTCCTTTACTTTATTGCTTTTACAAGTGGACGATGTCGACAAGGGTCATGTCCTGCCTCCCACTTCTTATCTTTTATTTTCTTAGATTCAATTTTCGTTTCAAGTTCGTAGTCTATAAAAGACTACAAGTTTGCAATTCAAAACCAGAACCATCTTCCATCATTTGCTTACTACTCTAAAGGATCCAACCTTCAGATCTCTGATGTTAGTCAAAAGGAGTTTCAAATCGCCAAGATTGAAGAAAAACTTCAAAATTGGTCTATTCCAAAACTAGACTCAAGATTTTTCTATAAGAATTCAAGCTCCATGTTCTTTCAAAAGAATTGTATAAAGCTTTCCGAGCATGTCGTTCCTATTGATCAAGATAGTACTACGCTCAATCTCTTTTCGAAGAACATGATTCTTCGTCATCGAGAAGAATTCAAATTTATTCATATTGGTCTGGTCCAAATAGCAATCAAACCTTTATTCAGACTAAGTCTGAATATCCCAGTCCTCGTCTCCTTCTGAGATAAGCAACATATCAACTATTCAAATTCTTTGCTTGGAATAGTCAAGTCCAATCTTGAAAATGAACCGATTTTCTTCAATTATTTCTAAATCTCACTCTCTCATTACCAGACCCAAATATCTTATCTGCATTAATGTTAGACATGAATACAAAGAATCTGAATATTCAATCTGAAACTCACTCAGCTGTAGTGATTTTCCATATCTGTTATAAACTGATGCATACAAATGTTGGTCCTAGAGCTCTGAGAAAATTCGTGAATAGTTCAACGATGCTCATAGAAGCTAACATAGGTAGAGCTACTATCAACGTCCCAAGAAACTTGACTTGGGATCAGATTACAAGAAACTCCTCATGGGAGTTAACCTTTTAGCTAGAAGAGAGCAAACTCTGACTCAAATCATTGAACACGACGATGGAAGCGTTGAAGTCAAATTTAAAGATACTCAAGATTCGTTCCCAGAACAAAAGAGTTTTTGAGATCAAGACCAAGCACGTTCGGTACTCAAAGGCCACCTATTATGGTCGATAGATCCAACTCCTTTTGAGTTCGATTTGTTGATTATGATCAACCCATGGCCTCTGTTCAATATGATAACCGAGCTGCCCAACTCAAACTGACATGGATACTCAGTCAGTTTCAGACAACAAGATCAATATTATCACCGGTGATTATTCAATTGACAAAGAGTTTCTCAAAAGAGATTTCCTCTCAAAGAGAAACAATGAGAAGAGGAACACTTTCTTCAGGGAATATTCTAAAGAAGAGCGATCTGATCTTCGTACTCAATGGTATTCGTACATGGAAAACCTCCAAGCTGATGTTCCATTCTTTACTTAGATGGAATCGAGTATCAACGTCCTCATTCAATCGAAGTGGAAAACCACTCGATGAGGAAACATCTATTCAACTCATCCTCCACTTGAAGAAGTTGAGATCGAGACAAATTACGACGTCAAAATCATCGCCTCTCCGTTCAAGAGTGCTGTCGGAGATGACAAAAGTCATCCCTCTCTTAAGGATATTAAGAACATCCAGCACAAGAACAATTATTCAAACAAACTACTTTCTACAATCGTCAGTCAGGTGGACAAGATCGAAGAAAGAATTCATAAGGAACCGAGCTTCACCTCTTCCAGCCTGTAATATCCGGTTATAGATAAATCTAAGCCCCTATTTAGGCCTACAATCCTGAATAAAGATATTGTTTTGAATCTAGAAAAGGATGCTCTCGGCAAGATTCAAAAGATGCTCAGTGAGCTATCCATTTCGAAAGCTCCCTCCATCAATGTCATCAACGAACCAACAAGTGATGACATGGAAAGATTCCAAAGGGATTTCGACAATGAAGAAATCCCAACACTCAATAGCAATGCTCAACGTATTACTAAGCCCAAATTCAAAAGAAACGACAACATAATGTTGCGTCACAACTGGTACCCTAGACCATCGTTCCATGATATGCAGTTCGAAGAAAAGACTCAGATGATTGCTGCGACTTACGATGGGACTCAAATCCATGAGTGGAATATTGATGGTGTTTCTGACTATCTAGTCAAGAATGGTATTCACGAAGCAAATACCATCTTTGCATATGTGGGCTCTTGATAACTTGTAATTAATCTGAAGTTGTCCATTATTAAAGATTTCAAGGAAGATGATATTCCTACGAAATCAAGACCAATTCAAATGAATTCTAATCTTCTTGATTTCTGCAAGAAAGAAATAGATGAATTGTTACAGGAGAACCTGATTGACCCTCAAAGAGCCCATGGTCATGTGCAGCTTTTTATGTCAATAACCAAGTGGAGAAGGAACGTGGAGTCCCTAGGCTGGTAATCAATTACAAACCTTTAAACAAAGTTCTAGAATGGATTTGGTATCCAATTCCAAACAAAAATTATTTAATAAAACGCATTTCAAATGCTAAAGTGTTTTCAAAATTCAATTTCACAAATTGCTGAGAAAGATCGATACAAAACTGCTTTCAATGTCCCCTTTGGACAATACGAATGTCATCAATGAAATGCTAATGGCGGCAAGTGCCTATAAGCTCAAACACCACACTGATCATAACATCGCTTAAATGTTGGTCACTAGATTTACAAGTGTGCTCTAAGACTGGTGGGACAAGCACCTCGACGAGGCTACTAGACAAGACATCCTAACTCATACCACAATAGGAAGAACTATTACTGAAGTCAAACGTGAAAGATTGCCGGCTTAACACGAGAACGTAGACTTGGTAACACAAGATGCTGTTAACACTCGCTGGTACTGGGATATGTTCATAACAAAAGTCATGATTCGGACCGATAGTGTCTTATAGATCTGGAAATAGAAGTTCGTCCACGGACTTCAAAGTACTTTGCTCAGAGAATTAAGGACGGTCTTACTTCTCAATACTCTGGAGATATTCAATAAGACTCTATCACCTATGGTGACCTCAGTTCCTATATCATCAAAGAAGGACTTAAACATAGCTTTGCAGTGAGGTTAAACTTCAGGCAAAGATTGCCAATTCAGGTTCTAGAAAAGCCTAGTTAGGTCTTTTCTGTGAACAATACGGATGCAAACGGGTTGAAGCCCCTTCCTCTTCCAAACGAAGAACTACAAAGAAGTTCTTCAATAGATCTTCTAGGCTTTCCAGAGTTGATGATAACCAGGCCTATCAGAAGAAACTTTTTCAAAGGAAGAAGTTCAATCCCAGATATCAAAATAGATATCAAAACAAGGGCAAACCAAATGCATTTCGAATGAAGCAAGGACATTTTGCGAATAACTGTCACATGCGTGGCAAAATCAATAAGCTCAAGATTGACGACGACCTCAAAAATCAATTACTCAATTAAGTCCTATCTGACTCTGATTAAGAAGGAGATGATAGCGAGTATGCCATTGACTAGATTCTTGAGATCAATGAAGAATCTGAAAGTTTTGTGGTTCAAGTCAAACAATTACTACTGGGTTTTTTTTTTTTTTTTTTTTTTTAAACAATTACCGCAGCTGAAATAAGAAAATATATTTAAATAAGATTGTTGTTATAAAGAATTCGATTACGAGAATGGCTTTTATCTTTTTTTTTCCTTAAATTTTTTTTGTTAGTTAGGGAGGTTTTTTTTTTGTTAGCTTAAAAACAATAACAAAAAAAAAAATTCTAAAAGAACTAATTTTAAGTTAATTTTATTTTTTTATCTTTTACTTTTTTGAATTTAGAGACTAAAGTAGAACTATTATAGATAGAATTATTATTAGATAAATTGAAAATGATAAATAGAAGTTTCATAAACTCAAGTCCCTCAAATAAAATTTCATCTCTTATGTCGAAATTGTAATTTCAATATGAAATGAATGTTATTTTGTTATAATATGAAAAATGAAATGAATATTATTTTGTCATTTATACATTGCGCCAAAAAGAAATAATTAAACATACATATCAGGGTGAAGTGCCAAAAAAACATTTTAAAAAGGAATGGACAAATTGGTTTTCTTGAACAAGATTGAATATTATTTTATTGGATAATATCATTTTGGTACCTGAACTTTAAAATTTATTTTGTTTTAGTCCCTAAACTGTCAAAAGTCCAATTTTAGTCCCTCAACTTTGAGATTTATTCCATTTTGGTTCCTAAAGTTTCAAAAGAACTTAAAATTGGTCCTTAGAAAAAAATTACATTTTTAAAAAAAATAATAAAACGACCATCTTTCTCTATAAATTTTGGAAATATGCTCATATTTTGTCTCTGATTGTATTAAAATTGTAAAAATGATTGATTAATATTAACTTTAAATTTACAAAGGGGCTACTTTTAAGTTTTTTTGAAAGTACAAGAATTAACATTAGATTTTGAAAATTCAGCGGAAAGACATGGAATTAAGAAGATATAAAATTTCAAACATTAGTGAACATTAATCCTATTAATCTAGATGCAAATTCCTAGGTGTTATTTGTTTTTAACATTAGATGCTTATAGAGATTGCTGACTCTGATAAGTTCTAAGGGATCTTTAAAATCGGATCGCCTTGGACCAACTTCTAATCTTCATGAACCTTCTTGAAAAGGTACACTAATGATCTTTCAGACTATATGTTAACCCTCAACAAGAAAGTTATTGGAACTGTAATTATAATACTTTAGCATTGGAACCACACTTGAATTAGAGATTTATCATGATAAAAGAGCTTCTATAGTAAGAAAAATATAACTTTTGCAAAAGAATGGTGATTGAAGAAATAAATCAATTTTGAAATACTTTATGCATGAATGTGTGGAAATATGTATCAGCCTTAGCTTCATGTGCATTCAAGAAAAGTCTCAACATCGGAGGAAATTGAAAAAAGGGAGAATGCCAGACTGTATTATAGCATCGAAACCCAACAAAATAATATAGAAAAAATTCATGCGTGAGAACAAATATGGAAAAGATAAAATCGGTAAATATCTTCTTGTAGATCCCATAAATATAGACAGATCTTTGTGGAACTAATCTTGATAGATAAATCTCAACCGCTGATCACAATTTGACCTACATTATAAATACCCAAGTTAGCGATGACTAAAAGGAGGTTGGATAGTGCAGAACAAAGTAACTATTTTCAATAACTAATTGGATCCTTTAACCCAGCAATTGAGACTCTTAATGGCTATTGACGACACTCTTTACTATTTTCTATTGCTTTACTTTTGTTTTAACTTCGACAATAGTTATCTTTGTTTGTTTAGTTGTTTGTTTTGTCTTCTATTACCTTTTGTGCTATAAACTCTTTTATTTTCAATGAAGTTGTATTATTTTGTTATTATTGTTTCTTTCTACTTTAGAATGAGCTAATCTTATCGTTGGAACGATTAGGGTCATATGAAGTGTCTATGCATGTAAAAAATTATGATTGAGAGATGTTGAAATACAACGTGTATGTTTATGTAATTCTGGCATATGTCGACTAATCACCCACATAGTGTCTGTATTCTGTTCCCTCTTGAGAAAAAGGAATTGGAACGGCCCAGTTTTCCATTCGGGTTCTCCAGGTATGTTTTGTTGCTATTTCGGTTGTTCAGTTGGGCCGTTAGGGCAGTTTGAGCCTCTAGGGGTATTTTGGTAATTTTACCTTCAGAGGTAGTTTCGTAATTATTCAGGGTTTCAGGGCTGTTTCTGTTATTTGCTGAGTTTGGTTATTTCTTGATTTTAGGTTTCCAAGGTTAGTGTTGCATATTGGAAAGCTGGCTAAAAGAGAAAAAGAAAGAAATTAATTGTTAAAAAGGTGTCTTTGCCAAGACTCGAAGCCTGTTGGTTAGAGATTGGAGGTTCTATTTAAAAGAAGAGAAAAAGGAGAAAAATGTGTCTTCGCTGGGATTTGAAGGCTGGTTGCCAGGGACACGTGGCACTCTCTCGTTAAATCCTCCTCTTTTTGGTCGAGACCCTAAAGCTTAGCCGCATCCCCAAATCGCATTCTTCTTCCTCTTCTGTCACGATTTCTCTTCTTCCCCTTCTGCTTTGCCGATCACCATAGCCAAGCTCCATCTCCATATTCGACCCTTCTCCTTCCTCAAGCTTGTGTTCTTGCCGATTTCCCCAAGCATCATCTTCCCTTGCAGCAAGCCCTAGCCGTGACTCTTCCTTCTCAATTCCATTGTCGAGAGATGTCCTCCCCCTCAACTCCATTGCCGAGAATCACCCAAGGGCAACACCATTGCAGCCTAGGAGAGCACCAAGCCCAAGCCTCCATCCTTGCCGCAAACCAACCTAGCCGAGAGCACCCTCCTTGGCGCAATCCAAGCCTTAGCCGCAAGCTCACTCTAGCAGCCTTGTTATCACACATCTCTTTAGTCGAGCCAAGCAGCTGCCAAGACATCTTTCCCTAGGGCATTACCGAGGTTTGTCCTTGCCGAGGCCTAGCTGTCGAGCCTTGTGTTTGGCTTTGGGTAACTTTCTCGAGCCCCGTTGTTCTTGTAGCTTAGCCAGTTAGTTAGCTGTTGATATTTAATTTGTGCTTACTTTTATTTCTTCTTAGGTTCGTGTTGGTTCTGCAGATCAAGGAGCACCATTTACTTGTTTGTATTTTCTGCTTGTTTTCCAAGTAAGGATTTCTTGCCGGGGTTGTGTGGACCATGCGACACTTCTTGTTTGCTGGTTTTACCGTTACGAGCATGTTTAGTGGATAGGATTATTATGCTGTTCTGTTCCTGCTAGCATGTCTTACTCATGTTTTCACATGTTAGTGTCATGCTAGGTTTTGTTCTTCCAGCATGCTTTGATTTCTGCTTTTCAGCTCGTAGTACCATGCTAGGGTTTATTTTTTGTTGAGCACGTTTGATTGTTAAGAATAGGGTTTGAGAATCTTAGATAGAACTTGTAAGGTTGTCATCATCTAGAGGCTGAGAGTGGACCAACGTACGTGTCCCCACCAGTCGGGCTGTGAGGACGGATCCCTTACCCCCAACAGTCGGGTGTGGAGTAGCTACCACACTGGCATAAGCCTAGTCTGTAGCCTGCTAGAGCGGAACCCTGCCAACGGTGTAAGCCTGCCTTGGCCGGTTCTTAGCTTCAGGCGTCGGTGGTCTTCAGGCTGCTACAGTCGAGTGCCGAGCGTCTCGCACTACTGTAGATCAGTGACACTGCTTCTGAGTCTTTAGGCATGCGTACATGGACAGGCGTAGTTTGTCCCTAAGCCCCCACATTTACGCGATTTACAACAGCATGCAGTGTGCGCGTACACGCGTTAGGCACCGGGTGGAGAGCTCCCTTGGGCTAATATTCGTGAGTACACCATTTTTTTTCTGAGTCTAGAGCCAGACACTAGGTACTCTCCTGGTTGTTTCAGGACCAGTTTGGAGAGATGGTCAGGACCAGCTTTTGAGCGGTCACTTTGGCCGAGGGTAAGAGACCCTCAAGGATATCTGTTCAGGGTCAGTTACTGAGCTGATCACTAGGCCGGGAGTTAGAGACTTTCGATAACCCAGGAGTTGTATGGACATCTCGTTCCAGGGTTCTGTGTTGGTAACTGTTTGCTTGTATACCTTGGATGCTAGATGATGCATTATTTCGTACTGTACGCCGGTTGGGGATTCTTACTGAGTGCCTTTGTACTCACTCTTATTTTCTGTGGTTTTTCTACCAAATAACTTGGGACAGCACCATGACGGCTAGCGGAGGAGCTGTATGATCATGGGAGCTCCTGGCATCACTCTGTTTATGTTATATCTTATTTATTTTGATTGAGCATGTAGTCAGACACGGAGTCCGTAGGTTTTGCATATGGAACCTGATGATGTTATTTGAATGTTTGTATCCGTTATTTTAAATTAAACTCTTGCCATGGTTGTTTTTAATGTTTGAACCGGAGATGTTTTAAAATGTTTATAAACAGGTTCCGTGAGATTTCAAATGGTTGTTTTATGCAAGTTATATTTGTTTAAGGATTTTTATAATCTTTTATGCATGCATGTTGAGTAAGGACCAGGTTTAGGACCATTTTTGGGTCCGGTCCTTCAGTTGTTATCAGAGCACAGAGTCATAGATTCTGTAGACTAACCTGCTTTGTAGGTTGTTTGTCCTCATTATCATCAGCACTCCAATGGCAGTAAGGTTTGTCTAAGTTCTTTATTTTAGGGTTTTTACAGTACTGCATCTAGTATACATGTGTTAGCCGTGTTGGCAGTGAGAGTCCGAGGTGGACTAACCCTTTGTAGTTTCCGTGTAGATCACCAGTATGCCAGTTACACGCAGTGGAGTAGGGATGTCAGGTACTGCTAACAGAGAGATTAATGAGACGACATCCAGGGTTGATCCGACCCGTAGGCCACCGCTGTTAACTTGCCTAGAGAGGGGGTAGAGGCTACCATGCCTCAGAGTGAGACTCTAGGAGCAGAGTTTGCTTCAACCATGCAAGAGATGATGGTAGGATTGTTGGCAGGTTGAGGAAGAAGGTTGCTCAAGATGTGCGAGCACTCGCTCCTGAGACGTATGCTAGAGATGTGGCGTTGGCCACCATTTATAATTCTAAGTACCCACCGATGCAAGCCCTAGATGCACTAGCTCAGTTTGTTCAACAACACTCTGGTCAGAAAAGGAAGTTTGAGTCTTCCAGTGGGTCCCGTTCAGGTGGACAGCAGACTTGCCGTCAGGGCCAGTCTTGAGGTCAGGATTAGTGTCGACCCTAGCACCGACAGTAGGACCGCCAGCAGGGTGCAGTCAGGCAGCCGCCCCAGTGTAATTGATGTGACAAGTCGCACTTTGGAGTTTCCCCCCGAGCTTGCTACAAGTGTGACAAGGAAGGGCCCTTGGCCAGATTTTACCCCTAGGACAGAGCAGTTCCTAGGCCGGTCCAGCAGCAGGCCCAAGTTTTTGCTACGACTCGTCAGGAGGCAGAACGAACTGATGCTGAAGTTGCAGGTACACTGCTTGTCTTAGATCATTATGCTTTTGTGTTGTTTGATTCAGGCTCAACCCAATCATTTGCATCTGATTCATTTGTTAGACAAGCTTGTTTGGAACTTGAACCTCTAGGGTTTGAGCTGTGTGTTGCAACTCCTTCGAGAGTAAGTATGTTAGCAGCGAGAAAGTTAAGAGTGGTTGGATACAGATATCCAAAGAGCTTTTGGTAGCTACCCTCATAGTCCTGCCTATGAGTGGTTTCGACGTTATTCTTGGTATGGATTGGTTTGTTAAGAACCATGCAATGATAGATTTCCGCCAGATGGAAGTTGTGTTTAGACCGCCCAAGAAACAGAGCTTCAATTTCGTGGTGTCCAAAGCGGAGTGTGTCTGTCGTTGGTTTCAGCAGTGAAAGCCCATCGTTTGTTAGCTGGAGGAGCTTGGGACTATTTAATAAGGTTGTCAAGTGAAAGTAGTACCCCGTTGTCTGTTGACCAAGTTCCAGTAGTACAAGAGTTCATAGATGTCTTCCCTAAGGAGTTACCGAGTTTACCCCCGCAGAGAGAGGTGGACTTTACCATTGAGTTTGAGCCAGGGACTCTCCCTATCTCCAAAGCTCCGTATCGGATGGCGCTAGCTGAGTTGCGAGAACTGAAAGTACAGAGATGTTTGACCGAGGATTCATTCGCTCGAGTGTGTCCCCGTGGGGAGCACCAATTTTGTTTGTAAAGAAAAAGGACGGATCGATGTGCCTTTGTATAGATTATCGAGAGTTGAACAAAGTCACAGTAAAGAACAAGTACCCTTTGCAGCATATAGATGACTTGTTTGATCAGCTTCAGGGAGCTTCAGTGTTTTCCAAGATTGATTTGAGATCCGGGTACCATCAGTTGAGGATCCAGGATGCTGATATCCCGAAGACACGTTCAGGTCGAGGTATGGTCATTATGAGTTTGTGGTCATGTCTTCGGGTTGACCAATGCCCCAGTAGCGTCTATGGACACGATGGATAGGGTGTTCAAGGCATTATTGGACAGATTTATCATTGTGTTCATAGACGATATATTGATTTACTCTAAGATCAGGGAGGACCATGCTTCGCACCTAAGACAAGTTTTGACAGCTCTGAGAAAAAACCAGTTGTATACTAAGTTCTCCAAGTGTGAATTCTGGTTAGAGCAAGTGGCTTTCCTTAGGCACGTTGTTTCTAAAGATGGCATTGCAGTGGACCCCGCCAAGGTTGAGGCAGTAAGTTCGTGGGCCAGACCGACTACGGTCGCCGAGATTTATAGTTTTCTGGGTTTGGCAGGTTATTATCGAAGATTTGTCAAGGACTTTTCCGCTAAGGCAGCCCCCCTTACCAGACTGACCAGAAAGGGTGTTGACTTTGTTTGGGATGCCAATTGCGAAGAGAGTTTTACTTGTTTGAAGCACAGTTTGACGTCCGCCCTAGTGTTGTCAGTTCCCGAGGGAACAGGTGGCTTCGTAGTGTATAGTGATGCTTCCAAGTTTGGATTGGGTTGTGTTC